>CM035406.1:103145776-103183276 GCA_020310875.1 Ceratopteris richardii
CGTTCTTCTTGTGTTATCTGAAGTTTTTGCATTGCCCCTTCTCTGTATTGTTCTAATGCCACCAATCTCTGAATGGGAGGTTCAATTTCAATGGTTTTGATTCCCATTTCCTTTCTGATAATGAACTCAAATGGGGCTAATGCCTCTTTTCCATATCCTAAGCGAAATGGACTCTCACCAGTGGGTCCCCTCCTTGTAGTTCTTAAAGCCCAAATTGCCCCGATCAATGCTTCTGGCCAAAAGCTTTGATGATCAAAGATAATTTGCACAGCAACCTGATCAAAATCTTATTGGAGCTCTCTGCTTGGCCATTTGCCCTTGGGTAGTAGGCACATGACTTTTTATGAAAAACCTTGTACCTGTCAAATATAAATTGGAGCAATTGATTTACAAAATGTGTGCCTTTATCCCTAGTGATTTCCAGTGGGCAACCAAATCTTGCGAAAATACATTTATATAGGAACTTAGCTACTGTTAATGCTGTGAAATGCACAGTAGCTTTAGCCTCTATCCATTTAGTTGCATAACATGTGGCCATCAAAATATACTTCTTACCCCCAGGTTGACCAGTTGGACTAACTGGTCCTATGAAATCAAGACCCTAGCGTTCAAATGGGAGCCATCCTGTAGATATGACTAATGGTTGGAAATTCAATCTGGTTGGCATAGGAGCACACCTCTAGCACATGTGGCATTCTTTAGCAAACTTGATCGTATCCTTGTAAATATGAGGCCACCATAGACCCTTGTGGATGATTCTGTGAGCCAATTCTTCCCCCTTTAGATGTCCTTCACTGTGTGCAGCTTCTAGCAAAAGATTTACCTCCTCTGGATAGACACACTTTCTCAAGATATCATCCTGACAGTATTTATATAAATTCCCATTTATAAGTGAATATGCCTTGGCTTTCAGGAGTAATCTTCTCTTTTCTATAGGCGTCAAGTGTTCTGGGACTTTCCCAGTAGTGAGAACATGGAGAATTCCATCATACCAATCAGTCTGAATTGCTACTAAGAAGAGATTGCTATCCACCAGTTCATCCTTAATACCTGTTGCTTTTTCGCTCATTGCAGTCCTGGACACTTGATCTGCCATGTAGTGCTCTTTTCCTGGCTTAATATGGATATCAAAATTATATTCTTGATATAGGAGTAACCATCTCCAAATCCTTCAACCTACTCTAGGCTTGTTTATCAAGTACTTCAAGGGCTGATGGTCAGATATAACTATAAAATGTACACCAAGAAGGTAATGCCGAAACTTCTGAAGAGCAAATACAATAGCCAAACCTTCCCTTTCCATTGTACTAAAATTTCTTTCAGCTTGGTTGAGTAGTCTGCTGGCATAGGAGATAGGTCTATCAACCTTGTGTGATGATGGTTGAGCTAGAACTGCACCAACAGCATGAAGACTAGCATCTGTATGCACATGAAATTCCAATGACCATTTAGGAACACTTAAAAGTGGAGCAATACATAGCCTCAATTTTAGTTCACAAAATGCTTTCTCAGCTTCAGTAGTCCATGAGAAAGGGACCTTTTTACTGGTAAGCCTTGACAAAGGCTTAGCTATTTCCGAATACATCCGAATGAATCTTCTGTGATATCCTGCATGGCCCAAGAAACTTTGCACTTGCTTTGGGCTTTGTGGAATTGGCATGGAAAGAATAGCCGTAACCTTTGCAGGGTCAACGGTTATCCCTTCAACAGATACTATGTGATCCAGAAGAGTACCCTTGGTGACCAAAAAGTGACATTTATCAGGATTCGATTTCAAACCTTTTTTGAGACATTGCTCAAAAATTTCTTTTAAGTTTTCCAAATGATCATGGAAATCTTGAACTGTTGCTCTTCTATCTGTACCTGAAAATACTCAAAAGTCATCCATGAAAATGCGGAGGAAGGTGGTTAACCACTTGCCCAATATCAGATACATTGTTCTATTAAATGAAGCTGGTGCATTCTTCAAACCAAAAGCCATGCGGCTATAGACATAAGTGCCCCAGGGAGTAACAAAGGCTGTTTTGTCCCTATCATCAGGATGGATCACTATCTGATTGTAGCCACTAAAACCATCCAAGAAGCTATACAAAGTGTGACCAGCTACTTTCTCAAGTACTTGCTCTGTGAAGGTCTGAGCAAATCCATCTTGAAAAGTCACTTTATTCAAAGCACGAAAATCAACACAGACTCTTATTTTTCCACTGCTTTTCTTGGGCACAATAACCATAGAAGAAAGCCACCTGGAATGTTCTACTAGAACAATTATACCTGTTTCTTCTTGTTTTGTAATTTTTGCTTTTACCGCCTCTGCGTACTTCGGATTGAGTCGATATGGCCTACTTCTTGCAGGCGCGGCTCCCTCAACAAAGGGTATTCGATGTAACCCAAGGTCCTCTGGTATCCCTGTTAGATCTTTATAGGACCATGCGAAGACACTTTTGTAAGAAAAAAGCAAAGACGTTACCTTCTGTAGTAAAGGAGGATAATGCCACAACCAAGAGGCCAAGTGGACTACTTGAGGGTTCTCTTCATCCCCTAAATTTACTTCTTGAACGAATGTTTCAGGAGTAGTCTTGTTTGAGAAATCATCTCCACTGTAAGCAAGAGTGGACTTTAGTTTATATTCTGCAACATGTTCTTTTGTCCATCCTTGAGGTATATCTGAAAAAGGAAGATCTTCTCTGCACTTGGGTTCATAACCTTCCATCCTAGATACTTCTATATTTGTTGCCTCTTCAAAGCTCGTATTTTCCTGCAAATTCTCATTCTCCAACACCTTGTCATTTCCTGTAATTACCTTATCTGCAATTTCTTCCTCTATTTCATGAATTCCACCGTGCAACACTCTGCACTTTCCATCATCCAATTTAATAATGTATCTTCTTCTTGGGGTAGAGAGGGCATAACCTGAGTGTCTACAGTATACCCAACAGTTTTCCCTAAGTTGAATCCCTCTTCCAAGTGTAGTTGCAATTGGCTATTGGTGCTAGTTGAAATCCATAGTTTGTTTTTCCCCCAATCTTGCAAAGCTTTTGCTTGCCTCAGCCAAGGTCTCCCCAGGAGTAGAGGGTAAGAAGTCTCTTGTGGAAGTGCAATAACAACAAAATCTAGAACAAAGTGGCAACCCTATACTATCATCAGTACCTTTTCAATAATTCCAAGAGGCGCAACCCGATGTTGATCTGCTAGTGTAACTGTGAATGGTGCCATCTTGGTGGGGTTCAAATTTAGTTTCTTCATGGTGAAATCCAGCATCAAATTGATACCAGAGACTCCATCTATGATTACGCCTGTGAGAGCTTCATCCTTTATACAAACAAATAATCTTGAGCTTTGGTATTCCGCCAAGGGTGCAGGGGGAAAATCAACCATGAAACCATCTATACTAGGTGATTGGACCAAGTGAGCAGAGTGTATAATCTTCAATAAGTCACTTCTTATTTTTGAATCCATCCTTATAAGTTCGTATAGACTAACCCTATGATGAATACATTTCAAGATCTGTTCAATGTTTACCTCATGAGTGTCTTCTTGCAGAGTTGTTGGTTGGTCCCTCAGAGAAGTAGCCATCCTTTCATAGGCTCCTTCAATTTCTGCTTGACCCTTCCACCCAGACCTCTTTTCCTCCTCTTTATCCTGGAATCCTTGTTGTTCCTCTCTATGGGTTGCTGCTGCTTGCTTAGCTCTAGTCATCATGGGCATTATAGAGGATGAAACGGCATAAGACTAAGTGGTCATACCCTCTTCTTGTGGAGAGAGTGCAATCATGTGGATTGGAGCAGGACGACTTCTAGGGTAGTCTTTGGTATAATTATCCTTGGCCTCTGGACAATGTTGACAAGGAGGTGCATCTTCTGGAAGGGAACACCTATTTTGCATGTGGCCATACTCACCACAACGATAGCACATCAAAGGTCTATTATATCAAGGCTTCATAGGCCGATTCTCCTCTCTATTAGGTGTATTTGAAGTACTAGCATAATATGAATCCAAAGTTTCAGGGTTAGCCCTCGGTCTTCTCTTCTTGTTGATTTTGTTGCATTTTCAATGCCTCCAGTTCCTTCCACAGTTGCCCAATAGGATCCAGTTCTGCAGCATACTTCGATTGTGTATCCCCTTCAAAATGTTTCCTAGCTTCTTCAATGCGTGATGCTGCTACAACAAAATCATTGAGGGTTGCATCCAATCTAAGAGGCTCACGTAACTTCTGCTGAGATGACCTAGGCAGAGCTTTTTCTATCCATTTTTTAACCAAGAAGTCACCTAGAGCATGTGGCAAGCGTGCAACAAGTGCTTTTGTTCTAGTGTGAAGTTCATGAAAGGATTCACCTGATCTTATCTTTAGATTCTCTAGCTGATCTAGAGCTCTTTCCGAGGAATCACTAGGTCGAAATGTCTGTGAGAATGCCACCTTCAGAGCCTCCCATGTAGCGAAATGGCCATTTGCATATTGACTATACCATTTGTCTGCAAGACCCTCCAATGTGGATGGGAAGAGTGCCAGCATTGCATCCTCTCTATTCTGCAGACCTCATCCACGGCATAAGGAGATGAATCTCCTCACATGATCATCAGCATCCTCATAAGCTTGTCCCTTGAAGGTAGGGAATTTAATGTTTAGTCTGGAGAGTAAATGAGAGAGATCCTCCATTTCTACTGGTGTTTCTTCTGACGTATCTGAGGAGAAGTCTAAGGTTCTCCTATGCTTCTCTTTTGACAATGGTGTCGCACCCAAATCAATAGATAAATTCAAGGAGGGTAGAGGGGAGGTAGGCTCACTAGTCGAAGTTCTAGTTAACTTGTTAAGGCTCCTTCGTACACGAAGAGGCTCCTTATCTGCTCGCGCATGGGTCATGTACCTACTTGTAAACGTCCTCAGGGCCTCTCACAGGAATGCAAAGGTCCAACCGGGTGTGCCAAACTGTAGAGGAGGTACTAGGGTATCTATTCGTAACAGTAACAAGCAGCAAGCACTCCAGTACTTCAACTACTCAAGGGGGGTTCTCTTTAGGGAAGTATACCCTTTAACAATTCTGTGAACAGGCAGATGTCAATGATTGCACAGAGTTGTGAATACTCAAGAAAATATTAATGACAAAATGACCATAAAGGAAGACCATCCACTCCTTAGTTCGAATCAGGTGATTACAAGATAGGTCAAAGTGATGCTCAAAAGTTCATGCTCGGGGCTAACATGCCACTCCAATACTAAACGACATCAATACAATGGATTCTTCCGATCAGCACAATGGACCAATTATATGCAGATCAGCACTGGTCAATACAAATGGTGGAAAATTGCTCTCAAGCACACTAATCAATACAAATGATGGAAAATTGCTCTAAGGCACATAGCATAAAAATAACAATGACTCACACAGAATGACAACCGAGCCTCTCTCTTCACACTATAGTGCTATTAGCCCTATATTGGGAATCCCACGCTCTGTATTCACACTAAAGAGTGACTTCCTACGGTAGGCTTGAAGCAACAAGTGCCAAGAGAGGACTTCTATACGCACGTATGCAAATGTGTATATCTATGAATTGTATCCCAAATGAACACAAATCCCTTGCTTTTATAGGCTCCAATAGGCCAAGAGGGCCTTGTCGATTCCTCATGTCCACTGATCATGCGCCGATTGATTGCCCAAAATTGAAGGGGTAGGTCAATTAGTCCACTTGATTTGAATTGGATCCACAAAAATAGGTCGTCGTCACGAATGGTTGGCGGCACCAGTCACTTTTCCTCTTCCACTTTTACCCTCTAAATTTTTACTGACCCTTCGCAAGTTGAGATTCGCCCGTGCTATTTGAATGGGCCTAAGAAGCACATCCCTTGCCTTTGATGGATGGTGATTCCAAGAATAATCTAAATGCTAAGATACCCCAACCCGTCATACGATAGTCCTTGAATTCCTCTTCCTTTTCTGCTCCAGGGGTCACCATGCTTGGCTTCAAGAGGATACCTTCATAATCCACATTGTTCTTGGCAAAGAAATAGAACACCTTCGCTATTACTTCCAGAGTCGAGTCAATACCATAATCACCATCTGATAACATCTCAGGCTCCATGATGGGCACAATACCACATTCCTGGGAGTGGACGGCTGAGAGAGAGGGGGAATTGGGCGGGGGCTGAGGGGAAGGGTGGTGCGGGTTGACGGGAGGGGTTGGCGGTGAGGGGAGGGGAGGGGGCTCGCGGTGAGGGGAGGGGAGGGGGCTCGCGGTGAGGGGAGGGGAGGGGCTTGCGGCAGGCGGGTGAGGAGAGAGAGGGAGGGGAGAGAGAGAGAGAGAGAGAGAGAGAGAGAGAGAGAGAGAGAGAGAGAGAGAGAGAGAGAGAGAGAGAGAGAGAGAGAGAGAGAGAGAGAGAGAGAGAGAGAGAGAGAGAGAGAGAGAGAGAGAGAGAGAGAGAGAGAAGGGGAGAAGGGGGGAGGCACGTGGGGGGCTGAGGGGGGGCAGTGGGGCAGGAGGGGCGGTGTGGTGAGGGGCGGGGCGGGAGGTGCGGTGAGGGGCAGGTGGCGGGGAGGTGTGGTGAGGGGAGGGTGGCGGGGGAGAGAGAGAGAGAGAGAGAGAGAGAGAGAGAGAGAGAGAGAGAGAGAGAGAGAGAGAGAGAGAGAGAGAGAGAGAGAGAGAGAGAGAGAGAGAGAGAGAGAGAGAGAGAGAGAGAGAGAGAGAGAGAGAGAGAGAAGGGGAGAAGGGGGGAGGTGTGTGGTGGGCTGAGGGGGGCAGTGGGGCTGGAGGGGTGGTGTGGTGAGGGGCGGGAGGGGAGGTGTGGTGAGGGGCAGGTGGCGGGGAGGTGTGGTGAGGGGAAGGTGGCGGGGGGGGGAGGGAGGGAGGGAGAGAGAGAGAGAGAGAGAGAGAGAGAGAGAGAGAGAGAGAGAGAGAGAGAGAGAGAGAGAGAGAGAGAGAGAGAGAGAGAGAGAGAGAGAGAGAGAGAGAGAGAGAGAGAGAAGGGGAGAAGGGGGGAGGCGCATGGGGGGCAGTGGGGCGGGAGGGGTGGTGTGGTGAGGGGCAGGAGGGGAGGTGTGCTGAGGGGGAGGTGGCGCGGAGGTGTGGTGAGGGGAGGATGGCAGGGGAAGAGAGAGAGAGAGAGAGAGAGAGAGAGAGAGAGAGAGAGAGAGAGAGAGAGAGAGAGAGAGAGAGAGAGAGAGAGAGAGAGAGAGAGAGAGAGAGAGAGAGAGAGAGAGAGAGAGAGAGAGAGAGAGAGAGAGAGAAGAGAGAGAGAGAGAGAGAGAGAGAGAGAGAGAGAGAGAGAGAGAGAGAGAAGGGGAGAAGGAGGGAGGCGCGTGGGGGGCTGAGGGGGGCAGTGGGGCAGGAGGTGTGGTGTGGTGAGGGGCGCGAGGGGAGGTGTGGTGAGGGGCAGGTGGTGGGGAGGTGTGGTGAGAGGAGGGTGGCGGGGGGGGGGAGAGAGAGAGAGAGAGAGAGAGAGAGAGAGAGAGAGAGAGAGAGAGAGAGAGAGAGAGAGAGAGAGAGAGAGAGAGAGAGAGAGAGAGAGAGAGAGAGAGAGAGAGAGAGAGAGAGAGAGACGTGCAAGGGAGGGGGCAGGCGGGGGACTGAGGGGAGGTGAGTGGCGGGGGGCTGAGGCTGGCGGGGGGTTGAGGAAGAGGGAGGGGAGGGGGCTGAGGGGTGGGGTGGTGCAGGGTCAAAAGAGGTGAGGGGTGGGGTCAAAAGGGAAACGCGGGGTAGAGAGAGAAAGAGAGGAGAGCAAGAGAGAGGGACACAACAACACCTTAAAACTCAAAAAGATGATACGTGATGATAGATAGAGAATAGACAAGGTTTTTTGAAGGTTCTAGTAAGCTAGGAGGCTCAACTACTTTATATAATATTCCAATCTCAAATTTAAATCTATGAATATGATATAAACTCACAATATCTTAATCTAGGAGAAAATAGAAACTAGACACAGAATATTGTGTGCCTAAAGGGTATTAAGAGTGTGTGTATGTGAGAATATCAAGAATATGAACAATTTAGAACTCTTTTAGAGGGGAATCCTGAATTCTAATTAACATAAGACAAAAACTAGTGAATGAACAAGTGAGGATAGATGTAGACTTGTTGATCACAATATGTTAGCTGATACGAACTCCTCTAGATGTCTCTTGATGTATAGAAAAACTCCTCCTAGACTGTAAGAACTCCTCCTCGAGTTGATCACCTCCAAGATCACCAAAGGTTTCCAATGCTAGAACTTGTGGAAGCTTGAGTAATGCTTGAGGAAATGCTTAACAATGAGAAAAGCCTTGTTTATATAAGTTTATGCATCCCTATGTGAAGCAATCTTACATGATATTCTTTACTCAAAATCTATAAACCAATATGTTTGTGTGTATGTGTGTGTGCATGTGTGTGTGTATATAGAAATATATATATATATATATATATATATATATATATATATATATATATATATATATATATATATATATATATATATATATATATATATATATATATATATATATATATATATATATATATATATATATATATATATATATATAATTGTTATATTTCGGTAATGATATGTTATTGATATAATTGGGTAATGATATTCTGGAACACACTAGGACCGTCGAGGCACGTTTTTTGCTCTTTAGGGGGTTTCTTTCCACCCTGGCTTGTAAATACACCTATAACCCTAACAAGTTACTTATGTTTGTACATTCTACTGGTAATATACTCAGTATGGTATATTGTGCTCTAACTTCTTCTTCTTCCTTGTGCTATTTGTGTGCTTTGGTAGACCTCAAACTCCAACAATTGGTATCAGAGCAGGTCGCCACTTCATCTAGGGCATCATTGAAAGCTCTTCGGTCATAGTCTTAGAACCACACAAAATTTGTTGTGCATACTGAGGGTTCCAAAATTTCAATCTAAGCTTGTTTCGGCCTCTGAATGCACTATCACAATGGTTGTGCATGCTATTTTGTCTTTTTGTGTGAAAGCTATATCGAGGTTTCCATTTGCTAGTATAAGCGTCTCAAGGTCTGCTATAGGTCTATGACAACTCATTAGGGTAGTTCTGTTTAACTTTTTTTTATAGTCATTTTTCTGCATCAAGGTATTTTAGTGAGTGGATATTGCTGAAAGTAGTGATGCATTTCATATGCATGCTATTGAGGATAAGTTGGATGGTACGAACTACCCATTCTGGGCTTATATGATGCTCCATGTATTGGTCGCAAAAGGATTATGGAATATTGTACAAGGTGTTGAAGAGCATCCTATTACATCTACAAATACAAGTACTAAAGCTGATGTAGATGGCATCAAAGATGGTGATGTTCTGGAGATTCCCGTTTGTGCTATGGTTCTTGTTGCATCTACTATAGAGCAAATTCGTAAAGATGATAGAGATGCTTAGGCACATGCATTGATAGCCTTGTCTATAAACAGTGCCATTATTCCTCACATTCGCTCTTACAGAACAACTAAGAATGCTTGGGATACACTAACCACATTGTATCAATCTAGGAATGAGGCTCGTTTTGGTTACCTTCGAAAATAGATGGAGAGTGAGCAATCAAGTGAAGGTGATTCTATGGATGTTTTTCTAACCAAGATCAACGATTTGATGGAATAGTTAATTCCTCTTGATGAATTCTTGCCTGACAGTTCACTTGTGTAGACTGTTTTAAATGCCCTTCCTGATTCATACCAGAGTTTTGCTTCTACTCTTTGATTGATGATGAAAGAAAATACCAAATGCCTTATCATTTGAGGAGTTAGTCTCTTTTCTATTGCAAGAAGATTTGTCTAGGCAGAACAGGTCCCTTATGCATGTTGCACATCCGACTGTCCTTGTTAGTCAAAAGGTCAAAGGTAAAGTGAGCTCGTCTACTAGTAAGCAAAAAACTTCTAATTCAGCACAATCAAAGAAGAACCACATAGATGAGAAGAAAATAGAAAAGCAAAAATTGTTTAGCAAATATTGTAAAGCAATTGATCATGTTATTAAGAGGTGTCCAAAACTGGTTGCTAAAGAGGTAAAGAAGAAAGAGGCTGAAAAGGTTGTTGCAGAGGCCTATAAACCGAAAAGAGAGTCTACTAATGTTGTGGAGATTGAAGAGTGGGTTTTCACTACTTTTTGCACTTTTGACCCATCTTCTCATGAGTAGTGTCTAATTCCAATATACTAAGATGTTTGGTACTTGGATAGTGGGGCAACCAAACATATTACCTTGCAACATAGTTTCTTCATTTCACTTCAGCCTGCTCCTATAGAGAATACTATCACATGTGCCAATAACTCCTCTTATCCTATTATGGGAGTTGGTAAGATCATTCAAACTACTAGTGATGGTAGTGGTTTTAGATTGTTAGATGCTTTATTTGTGCGAGAGATCAAGAAGAATCTATTATCAGTTTCAAATTTAGACAAGATTGTCTTGGTTGTGAAATTTGTTGATGAGAGATGTATAGTTCAATCATCTATCAAATGGCAATGTGACTATTGATTTTGGCATTTTATGATGTGGCTTGTATAAGCTCATAGACTAAGAAAAATTTGTGAATGATTCAGCACGTGCAGTACATGATTCTCAAGCTATGTCACATGCAAAGCTTTGGCATGCACTCTTTGGTCATCTAAATTTGGTTAGTTTGATATACTTGCAAAAATGAAAAATGGTGTCCTCTTTGCTCAAACTTAAGGTACGTGATAAACATGTATGTGAAGACTATATTTTGGGCGAAATGTAGCATTCCTCATTCCCAAAAGATATTTCAGTTTGAGCTACTGAGAAACTATAGCTTGTTCATGGTGTTGTCAATGGTCCTATTGAACATCTTCTTTTGGGAACTATCTTTACTTCGTGACTTTCATCGATGATATTTTCAAGCATGCATGGGTATATCCATTGAAAGAAAAGTCCAAAGTGCTTATGCGCTTCAAACAGTTTTTAGTTTTGCTTGAAAATATACCAGCATGTAAAATGGGCACCCTCTCTTCTGATCGAGGGGTGAATATATGTCTTCTGACTTTAATGCATTTCTTGCTGAGTGTGGGATAAAAGATGAGTGTATAGTGCCGTGTACACCTCAACACAATGAAGTTGTTGAATAAAAGATGAGGTCATGCATGGAGATGCCGAGGTCTATGGTCAAGAGTTAGGCTTTACCACATAGTTTCTAGCTTGACGCTATTATATGTGCAACATATGTACTTAAAAAATGTCCCACTACAACATTATAGTCCATCACTCCATATGAAGCTTGGCAAAGTTGCAAGCTATCTGTTGCCCATCTATGTGTTTGTGGTTGTTTGGTTTATGCATTAGTTCTTGAACAACATCGCATAAAATTGGATGATAAAGAAATGAAATGTATTTATGTTTGGTAGAGTTCGAAAAGTAAAGGTTATCATGTGTATCATCCACAAACTAAAAGCACTTTGGTTAGCTATAATGTTTTTTTTTTTGTGGAAGATGCTATTCAACCATTACTTTCATGTACTAAGGAGACATTTGTTTGCTCCAAAGACATGTATGATACATTGCTTCCTCTTTTTACAAGTGGATAGTCTAGTGCTAGTCCGAATGAGGCAACTTTATAGCCTTTATACATTTCGTGTGATGATGTAGATGATTCCATTTCTTATGCACATTTAGATGATGCCTTTCTGGATGAGAGAGCTGATATTAAGGAGGCAAGAACTATGCCAAAATGGTTGGTGCAGACTTTACATGATAGCAAATTAAACGCACTTCTGTCATATCGTACTCATTCAGGCTCTCCTAGTGCCTTTTTTGCATGAGATTTCTATGCTATGGCTATGTCTCTTCTATCCGATGAGAATGAGCCTGTTTTGTTCGATGGAGCACAAAACTTAGAAAATTGGATGGCCGCTATGTAATCCGAATATGATGCTATATTGAAGAATGGTATGTGGTCTTTATGTGACTTGCCTCCTAACAAGAAGGCGGTTGGCTCTAAGTGGGTATACAAGTTGAGGCTTACGCCTGATGAAATAGTTAACATGTATAAGATTGGGCTTGTTGCAAAGGGGTATGCATAGGAAAGAGGCATTGATTTTGATGAGACCGTTGCTCCTACTTGCCAAATGACTATTGTTCATAGCATGTGTGCACTTGCATCTCATCATGGTTGGAATGTACATCAGTTGGACATTAAAACTACATTTCTGAATGGTGACTTGCATAAATAAGTATATTTTTTTTTGGCTCGTGGCTTTGTGCGAAAAGGGCATGAAGACTAGGTGTGCAGGTTGAAAAACGCTTTATACTGATTGAAACAAGCACCAGATGCTTGGTATACAAAGATACATGCCTATTTTATTGCTAATGGTTTTGAGAATATTCCAACTATGAGAACTTTATATGAAACGTGCTAATGATGTGCTTCTAATCATTGTTGTGTATATTGATGACATGCTGCTCAGTGGTCCTCATAAGGAGCATATTGCTAATTTTAAGGCTGATTTGCATGCCTCATTTAAGATGTTTGATTTGGGGCATTTGCATGATTATTTGGCGATTCAATTTATGCAACTTGATGTTAGAATTGCTTTGTGTCAAACGAAATATAGTGACACATTATTGCAACATTTTGGCCTTGAATACTACAAACCTATTGCCACTCCTATGGAGACACGTTTACGATTGCATCTTCATGATGCTAGATGCTCTTCTCTATCAACCAACTATTGATGATGTCATTGATGATGCCATCAATTCAAAACAACACCTCCAAGTGTCAAAATCAGGCAAAAAGATAGCCATCTTAAGGTTTTGGCACTATCCATACACAATGGAAGCATTAGTTTCTCCAAAATTGGAGCCAATGATGCGATATGGAAAGTCACATGGAATTTTATGTTGAAGATGGTTTTCATTTTCCATGACATCACCTCATTCACGATCGATGAGTTCCACGAGGAGCAATTGTGTGACTCTGAGATCTTCTAGGGCTTGAATTTTCATATCTCTTGATCTTCGTAGAGTCGTTGATATGTGGTACTCGAATAGGATAATGATGGATATCCATGATGAACCTAGAAAGGGTTTGTAGTAGTATCTGGGTATAGAATCAAGATTATGATTCTCATGATGCACTAAATTTCTCTTTGGACTCTAATGTGATCTTTTTAATGTGGGATGGTGATCGTGGAAGTCATAATTTTAAGTTGTTTCTTCTTTCTACGACACTTGAAAAGCATGTGAGCATGATCTCCACAATAAAAACATAGTCCATTATCCTTCCCATGTTTTCTTTTCTGTGGTCTAGGTCGCTTGACCGTCATGTTATCCAATTGCATGGGTTTCTCGTTGAGTTTGTTCTAAGATAGTGTTTGTTTTTTGAAATAGAGGTAAAATTGTATTCTTGATCTCTAGTATAGGTTCTCTTCTCTTGATTTCTCTCAGAAAACCTATTATCACACTCGATTGCTTCATTCATATAGTCTTTCAATGAGTTTACATTGGGCATGGTTAGCATGAGGTCCTTGACATTGTGACGTAAGCCCCACCAAAATTGGTTCGTAAAATAATCCTCATATTTTGTGAGATCACAAATGATTTGTTTGAACTCTAATGCATAGGTAGAAGCAAACCTATTTCCTTTATGTAGCTTCCTTAGTTTTGTTTCAGCAACACCTGAACAATTTGTATCTCCAAATGAAGATGTGAAATCCGGAACAAATGCCTTGAAATCATACAAAATATTCATATCCTTCTTAAGTATAGGTGCAAAGCATGAAATAGCAAGGCTACATAGTAGAGTTCCTATGATTCCTAGTTGAGAAGAATCATGTGGGTACCTATCTAGTTGCATCCTTCTGAGTAGTCTCAGTTGTTGGAGAAATCCTCGAAACCTTGATCTTGTCCCATAAAATTCCTTAGGCATCCTCACTTTTGAGCTTTTCTTCATGTTAATCTTCATGGGGCTACTTGAAGTTATGTGATTACATCTTGAACATTTTCTTGCAAAATCCATTGTTGGCTTTCTTGTATCTCTTTTAGTTGTTCTTGAAAAACTTTAAGTGTATGAAATATTTCTTCAGGAACAATCTCCATGTTGCCTTGTCTTGATAAAGGTAGCGTTGCCAAAATGCTAGGGGAGCACTCAATCATTCCCTTTGACTAGACTAGATAAGATCAGAGAAATACACTTTTGATTACAAGCTCACCCACATAAGAAAATAATACAAGAATATATAAGTGATACAGGACCTCCCACAACTCGGGATTGATAGGTATGGATGATAGGGCTGGAAACATGAGATCATTGAAACATGCTTTAGAGATCATTGAAACATGCTTTAGTTAGCTCTTTCGTATATCCGTTGGCACTAGTAGATATGCCCCTTGAAAGGGACATTACAAATGATGCTTATTTCCCACTAAATGGGAAGGAACACCATATCACTAGGAGTGTTGAACTTGCCGAGTCTATAAATGTAAGAGATGTTCTTAGTGCATGCGGGGTAAATAGAAGCAAACATGAGTATATAGATGGAGTACTGAAGACCATGAAAGCTAGTTTATATTCTGAATATGGGTTTGGGAGATGTTATGAGTGGGTACAACTCGTACATCTGTATGTAACATTTAGAGCCTGATCATTTAGATGAGGCTAGCTCTTCCTCTAGGCATGGAAAATCCTGACAAAAAGGTAGATCCATGCTTAAAAGTAGGCAGATTTTGAGTACATCATAGTGAGCCGCTTTACTGTGCTGTATGATTCATCTAAGAGGATTCAGCTTTTGATCCTGGATTCTCATTTCATTACACATAGTCGCTCCTCTCTGCGAGTAAGATTGGTCTCTAGCTTTCTGCTTGACTGCATATACATACAACTGGTCGTATTGTTAATGCACATTATTGCTTCTCTAGGAGAATAGACTTGGTCGGTAAAATTCTTTTTTTTTTTGGACAGAACTAGAAAGATTAATATTGAAAAAGTAAAATACAAAGGGGTAGAATGGGAGAGACAAAACCCCTAGTAAAGGACCCGATACAACAGCCAGAAAGGCCGAGCTACATCATAGTAGCAAGGAAGGCACACATTTCGCTCCTTTTCCTAGAGTACAATTTAAGCAGGAGATGTTTCCATTTTCTGTAGTTATGCTTCCTAAGAACATCATGAGAACTTGTGACTCTATCATTAGCATCAGCCACACACAGAGGAATTACATAACAACATAATCTTTTGGACATATATATAGATATATATGTGTGGCCAGATTGCTCGTATTCATTATCTTGCCTCTTTGTTGTTAGTGAGATTTGTCCGTAGCTTTCTGCTTCATTGCATTTGACCAACCATAGAACGCTGAGCTCATTCTCGCGTCTCTGTGTTGGTTACATTAGCCTGTCGTTTTCTAGTTCACAAATATTTAGTTTCAGCAAAACCTTGTGATCATTTAATGCGCTTGAAGTTCTGCGACACAATCCGGCAGATAGGATCTAATGGCGGGACCCTTCCTCGTCGCACGGTGCAGAGGGTCTGTTTCAAGCCCATTCGAAGAGATGGCAGATCGATTTTGAATGAATCGCAGAAGCCTGTTGTAACTGCCTACATGCAAGCTTCTAGAAGCAAGGGACGATTGCAATTGCGGCTCTGTCACCCAGACAAAGCCTTCATGTCGGAAACGAACGCAGACACTCAACATGTATGCGACGGGCAGGTACTTACCCCATTGTCGAACGCTGAGGGCATCCGCTGATATTGATCTTACACATCAACCCTCTCGATACAGGAATTGCACAATGATCCTCAAAGAAGAGCAGAGAAGCCCAGCGGCTTTGTCTTGTGGATTTAATGGTAAACGAGAGCCGAAGGTTCAAGCTTCGGCAACTAGTTCCTATGGAGGAGTACGCAATGCGCGCAGAGAATTTCCTCCAAGGAATCACAAGTACCTATATATATATATATATATATATATATATATATATATATATATATATATATATATATATATATATACATACATACATACATATATATATATATATATATATATATATATATATATATATATATATATATATATATATATATATATATATATATATATATTATTTTCCACCCAGTCTTGTATATACACCTATAACTCTAACAAGTTACTTATGTCTGTACATTATAATGGTAATACATTCAGTATTGTATATTATGATCTAAGCTTCTTTTTCTTCCTTGTGCTATTTGTGTGCTTTCGTAGAACTCAAACTCCAACAATTGGTATCAAAACAGGTCACCGCTTCATCTAGGCCATCATTGACAACTCCTCGTTCATAGTCTTAGAATGACACAAAATTTGTTGTGCATATTGAGGGTTCCAAAATTGCAATCTAAGCTTGTTTCGGCCCAAATGCACTACCATAATGGTTGTGCATGCTATTTTATCTTTTTGTGTGAAAGCTATATAGAGGTTTCCGTTTGCTAGTATAAGCATCTCAAAGTCCGCTATAGTTCTATGACAACTCATTAGGGCAGTTCTGTTTAACTTCTTTTTATAGTCATTTTTCTGCATCAAGGTATTTTAGTGAGTGGATATGGCTGAAAGTAGTGATGTATTGAGGATAAGTTGGATGCACTACAACATATCGAGGGTATATGGAGGATGCTACCGAGGCCAATGAACGGGCGTGATTTCTTCGCGACGTCGGTGTTAGAGTTGGTATACGCCTCGGAAAGAAAGCACCGGTATCGGCGCCGGTATACGCATCGGTATAATATATGCGTCGATATATGCCTCGGTATTACCAATGCTTATACCGACATCAATGCCGACGCCCACACTGGGCGTACCGACCCCTATACCGACATCCATACTGGAGCTACCGACGCGTATACCGACGACCTTTTCTGCACAATTTTTTTTGGGTAGAATGTGTTGTCTTTTGCTACAGCATGATGTTGTCTAGCAAAAGACAATACGCTCTGCCCAACTAAGTACATGTGTTATGTACTTTAATGGCAACCAAAACATAAACTTATATGAGCAAAAATGATCAATGAATCATGTACAGAAAGTTGTATATTTCATAAATGAAAAATGTACAAAAGTGTGGCAAACCACTTCTATAAATGTATCGAATACAAAATGTGACAAAGCACTTCCATATAGGAATCGAATACAAAATTATGGTACATCATTGCCACATTGGAGTGTAATACAAAATTGGGGCAATGTGACAAAACACTTCCATATAGGAATCGAATACAAAATTATGTTACATCATTGTCGTATGCGAGTGTGATACAAAATTGTGGCATTGATCAGAATATTTACACCTACAATCCTGCAACAAAACATATGTATAAAATAAGACCAATTAACATGAAATTTACAAACAACAACTAGAAACACGAAACCAAGGTATAACTTTACCTAATCAAGAATATTCTCCCATGAGACGATTGCACCGCGTCCCTCTAAGTCTTGTAACGGTGCAGTCAGTCCATGTCGATATCCATATGATTCTTCACTTCGCGTCGAAGGATGAACCATTGCCAAATCCTATAATAAATATGCAAAATGTTAGATGAATATACATAATGTGCTTAACACAAACAACTTCAACAATTAACATGATACTTACAATTTGGTAGCGCATACTGTCGTATCCGCCGCTACCTAAATGCGACGTTCCAACCGTATCTAAACGTGTGGCCACCGCATCTCTCTGTTGACGATATCGATCAGGAGTATGTTGCCCCTCATCATGAATCGATTCCAATTCTTTGACATCTAGCCATATAGGCTTCGGTAAGCCTGCTCTAAAAGCATCACGAGCTTCCGATCGTCGATGAGACATTACCTCACATGTCGTATGTTGAATCCATTTGGAACTCACAATAGGATTCCCAGGTGCTGGTTGGTACTCTTCATATATGCATTGTGTGATATGATTTTTAGAGTCCCTATCCTGTTCGGTCCATTTTAACATTACTGAATGACCAAATTCGATGGAGCAGAGTTGTCGAATGCGCTGACACATTGACTTTCTGGCTACATCCATAACTGGAGCTCCATTACGGATATGATATATCTTGGATTCGTCATGATCATGCGCACCTCAAGGTGTACGTGGAGATCCCATCTGATGCAATGTGAAGATCTCATCTCATCTAATGTATATATATGCATGCTTGTATACATATGCATATGCATTCATGTATGCATATGCATGCTTGTATGCATATGCATGCTTGCATGCATATGTATACATGCATTCATGTATGCATATGCATTCTTGTATGCATATGAATTCATGTATGCATATGCATGAGGGTAAAAACTAAGACCACCCCTCTCTCTCAAAAGTATATAAATATGGGCGAATTTCTCTAAGTATCTCATATTATAAGTATAAATATTCTGGCGAATCTTGATAGTAATTTCCATTCGAAAGATAAAAAAGTTGGAGAATTTCAGTGATAACTCATATTTGAAATATAAAATTTTATGCAAATTTTTTTAATAACCTCCCTTAAAAGTATAGAAATGTTTGAGTAGTTGATACCATTCGCTAATAAAACAAACAAACCTTCCACAACTGATCGCCATAGCTTTGCTTGCTACATCTTTGATAAATTCGTCTCTAGATCAAGCTTGACTTCTTCATCAAAGAAGAACAGTGTAGTGTACTCATGTTCTAGAACCCTTGTCCACAATGTGGTCCTGAAGTTATGTACTCTTTTGGAACTTGCACTACTTCAAGATCTTGGTATTGAATATAGCTCAGCAGACAAACATTATTGGAACAAGGTGACTGTTTACTAGTTCAGTCTCAATCAACAGTGATATTCCTCATTCCATCTAAATAGGTTGGAATGAATCATTTACAATATCTTTTCCATTGTCAGAACATGAACCTGTATTGGTGCAAAAACCATCAGGTTTTTTTCCACTTGTAGTGAGTGATAAAATCTCTAGATCACGCTTGAATTCCTCATCAAAGAAGAATACAGTGTACTCAAGTTCTAAACCCTTTTCCACAATGTAGTCCTAAAGTTATGTACTCTTTTGGAACTTGCACTACATCAAGATCCTTGTACTGAAAACAGTTTGGCTCACTCGATTCGTTCATGCCATCTTCTCAATATGAAGACACCACGTGTAATTATCGGTAGAAAATCAAGGTGTCTATTATAATTTGATAATTTACAGAAGTATCTCCTTAGCAATAGTTGCATGATCCATCTTTCGAGGCCCACAAAATGAGTTTATTAATTTCAAAGGGTAGTCAACACCTTTGCCAACACCTTTGCCAAGTAGTAACATGTTAAATTTTTAGTTCATTGAAAAGAGTTCACTACAGAGTTACCCAAAACCTTTCCCAGTAGTGTTGCCTGCATGTTATAATTTTAGTTCACTGAAAAGAGTTGATTGCAGAAATAGGCAAAACCTTTCCCAATAGTGTTACCTGCCAGGCAGAATAATACTTCAAGAGATCCATACTCTCAAGTTCTCAAGAATTTGTCTCACATAAAAACCTCCCAGTAGGTATATATGCACATCTCCTAGGATTGTTTGGGGTATTTTAGTCCTTTCTCCATAAGAATGGTATAGGAAATTTCTACAAATTTAGTAGATATAAGAGGATCCGGAAAACTAGAAACCAGCCAATGGAATGTGAGCGAAAACATGCATGTTTCATAATTAAAAGGAATCTATTTTCTTCAAATCCATTAGATAGCAAAAAATTATGAAAACTAGACCCCTGAAAATGAAGGGCGGTCAAAGATATTTATAGTAAAAGGATATATTAACCCTCCAATAAAAGAAAATGACTGCCCTTCAATTATGAGAAATTTCTCAAGTAATTTGCAATAATCATGTACATATTATCATTTTAGGCACAATACTATTACAAAGGCCCACCAAGCTAACTCTAATCACAGAAAAATGGACTGCAAATGTCAAATCTAAGATGAGCATGAAGTCACCATCTTGTAGAGAACTGATGTCTGGTCATCAACCAATCAAGGGTAATAGTCAGATGTAAAATCAAAAACATCCGTATGTACATGCACATGTACATTATTTGTTGGCTTTATGCTCAAAAACTTGGACTTATGTATTAAATACTGTTGATATATTTAGGTAGTGATGTGTGTGAACACTCTAGGACCGTCGGGGCACTTTTTTCCCTCTTTAGGAGGTTTTTTTCCCCCGGCTTGTATATACGCCTATTGCCCTAATGGACTACTGATCTTTTGTACATTCTCTAGTAATACATTCAGCCAGCTGCCTCAACTTTTTGAGTTCGCCTCCGACGCCGAACACAAAGGTGATATTGATCTTAAACGTCAACCCGCCCGATACACGAATTGCAGGATGATCCTCAAGGAAGAGCAGAGAAGCCCAGCGCCTTTGCCTTATGGATTTAATGGAAATTAACAGCGGAAGGTTCAAGCTTCGGCGACTAGTTCCTATGGAGGAGTACGCAATGCGCGCAGAGAATTTCCTCCCCCGTTAGAAATCCACACAATCCGGCAGATAGACTCTCATGGTGAGACCCTTCCTCGTTGCACGGTGCAGAGGGTCTGTTTCAAGCCCATTGGAAGAGATGGCTGATTGATTTTGATTGAAACGCAGAAGTCTGCTGTAACTGCCTACATGCAAGCTTCTAGAAGCGATGGACGATTGCAGTTGTGGCTCTATGAACCTGACGAGATCTTCGTGTCGGAAACTAACGCAGACACTCAAGATGTATGCGACCAGCAGGTAGTGGCCTCATTGTTAAGGAAGAACATCGTTAAAGAGAAACAGATGGGCTCTATTCAACTTTCTCTTAGTCGATCCAATCACAAAGGCAATATTTGTTTCGAAGGGATTCACAACAGTTCCATTATTTTGATCTTCGCGCAGGGTTTGAGAATCGCCGGGACAACTAGATCAGCGATAAGCTTCATGAATCAAATTCTAAGCTGCTTGCTTAACGATCGGCCGGCATCTACAACCACGGCAGCTGCGATACGGTTGAGTTTATCTAAAGAGTCTCTCATGCAAAGAACCAAAAACGTGGAGCGCTTACAGATTATGCGACGCTTGCAATCCAGACTAACACTCTTAAATTCTGTTATGGATTGCGCACCTCAGAATGAAGGAACGACGACCATTGTAAATGACAATGTTTGACGCTTGAGCAGATGATGCATACATCAGTGCTCCATTTCGGTTCCACATTCTATTGTAACTAACTTCTGTCCTCTAACTTCTCTATCGAAAAGAGAGTACCTTCCAATGATTTTGTCTCTTTCTTGTCCCGAGTCCCGACCATCCTATTATATGAGTGATGCACTCCGTTCTTCGTCGTTCTTCCCCAAGTGTATGTATGTATTTGTGTTTCAGAATCATTAAAGCTACCGCCTTTCTCTCAATATGGCTTGCTAGAATTCGAGTTGTTCATTGGAGATACTAATATCCTCATTTATGGGCAGACTTTTTCCATTTGAAGGCCCGTGGTTTAAGGAGTTTAGCGATGGTTGGACGGTTGGACCTGAATCGATATTCTATCTACTAATGAAATTAATGTCTTCACACTAATTGAATGAATATTCTCTCCGAGTTCTTAATGTGACCTCTTGCAGGACCTCCCATCCTTTCCCTTGCCCCGACACCTACAACCAACATCTATTGAAGGTGTTGAGGGCTTCCGTCCAACTCCCTGGATAGGAACACGGTTCAGAGAATACGGTATTCTAATGGCATGTGCTTGATGTATGATAAGTGGGGTGATTACCAAGGGTTAAAGAGGTAGGATGATAGCTTAAATGCTCAAAAAGTTGGAATATTAGGATGCTGAAAAGATTGACTTCTTACTGAAACAAATGTGCTAGTTAGCTGATTGGCCTAGCCAATCCTAATTTCCTAACAATTTGTGCATCGAGACTTCAAACTATTGTTCCTTTGTACGTTTACGCCTCTGTCTCCCTGCATCTCCCTCTCTCTCTCTCTCTCTCAAGGTTCATCCTCTAAGAATTTTGACATTAGTTTTTCTATGCCATTTTTTATACACGAAGAGAAAAACTGAGAATCTCGAAGCTTAATTTATCCCAAGGTCTGAGTTAGTTATAGTTATCACAAAGAATTAAATAGACCATCACTCCTTAAAGCAGATACGACCCAAATGGAATAGTGTAAATAAAGTCTATATTTTTTGTAATGTAAATATGAATGTCGACATATCTTGAAAACCCTTTGTGTGCTTCATTCATTAGAAAAGAATGGAAATATACTACCCATGGAGAACGCATTGTGTGGAAAATAGAACATGCATGTATACGTAGATGGAGTGGTGGAGTTTGTAATAAAGTAAGTCTATGTTCTAAGGGTCAGGCCGGTTCAGAGAGATTTGAAAGTGGACAAGGTTTCATCACTCATGTGTATGGCCAAAGATCTCAACACTAGAGGTCTCTCTTAAACAAGCAATCCACTTAGCCTAGTGGTTAAGTATCAAGGTTGTGAAGGAAGAGGGTTCAATGCCCATGGGGAGCATGGGGAGAGTCTTGTGCCCAAGGAGCTCTAGAGCCTTCTAACTCAAGTTAATGTGAGTTAAATTGAGTCAAGTGAGACCTAACTCGAGAGGCGAGTACACCAACCACTAGTGGACTCTAGTGGAATGTACTAAGGTAGTGGTCGAGAACACTCCAGCCATTAGTAGGCTCTAGTGGAAGATATGAAAGAAGTGGAGGAGATTGCACATGCACTTGTGGACTCTAGTTACATTTGTAGTCCTCATTGATTCGAGCAGTTATATATACAGGCATAAGGTTGCGAGGAGAGTCATCTCTCTAGCATGCGATGGTCGAAATATTGCATTGGTATCAGATCCTAGTTTTGATGGAAACCTTGATGAGATTTTGTTATCTTCATGCTCTTTGTTTGTAGAATACTCCTCATTCTTACGTGCTCATTCTTGCCCGCATTTGTCACGAAGCAAGTGAGGATATGCTTTCTTATTATTAATGCATTATTGTGCTGCCTTTCGTGCACCATGATTGCATTGTTCAAGTGTGCAGAAGAGGTCAAAATACATTCTAATATCTCCATACTACACTATTGGAAAGTTTTAATCCATTCCAGCAGTCGGGGATTGACCCCTCAACTTCACCATGCAGACAATCTCTCTTATCCAAGAGGACGAGGGACATTCATGTCATTTTATTGTCCAAAATAATAATCAGATCCTTGTTAATGGCGCTGTAGAAGCTTGTCACCTACAAGGAAAAAGCAAAGATGTCTTCATGCGATGGCGGTCAAGTCTTGAACGCAATACGTTGAACAAGAGGAGTATCTTTGCTGTCCACGAGATGAACCATCGTTGGCAGTAATGTCTGTCTCAATTTTACTATAGCTTATTGCTTATTACACAATGCTGGAGGAGCATCTACAGAAGCATAAAATAGCAAAAGACCATGCTCTACATCAGCAATATCTAGCGGTGTTGATCGCTAGTGTAGAACTGCCGACCTTATTATGCAGACACTCTCTACTATCCTACACAGTAAGCAAAATTCATAATTGCAATCTATTTTTGCAATTCAAATGACGGCGCTGTACAACTTTTGGCCACTGTGGTGTGAGCCTGAGAAGGACAGCTTTACATAACTTTTTGGCTGCTGTGGTGTAAGCCTAAGAAGGTGACTTTGCAAAAGAATTTACAAGATTTCTTTGTAAATCAAAACAAAAGGTGCATAGACCTCGCTGTGCGCAGATGGAACTTGCGACCTCTGTGTAGAGAATCCAAGAGAGTGGTAGGACGCGTGATTCGAACCCAAGTCATTTGCGATGAAATCACTTGCTGGTATCTGTCATAACTGTACGTGTTACTACCTGTTATAGACTTCAGTTATTAAAATTATGGCTCTTCATTTCATCCTATAGAAGCTTACAGACCAAAAGTAGGACGAAGATATGATCAGAATGTAGCTTACGAGAATGGCACCCGTAACATGTTCAAGAAGGATCTCTATGTTATCCACGACCACTTATTGCAAAGAGCTCTGCTTCATCCAACATAGCAAGGCTCGTTGGTCATATAGTGGATGCTATCCAAGCAATACATGTTTGATATTGGTTTCGAACCCAAACAAGAGTAGTAAGCATCTCCCATCCATTCTCTCTTGAGCAACCTGGCGGTCTACATTTTCCAAGTATTTTCAAGAATGAAAAGGAGCATAATCGATGTTCCATTATCACACAAAGCAAAACATCAAAGGATTGAAGCCAATTGTGAGCATGAATATGAAGGTAGAATCTTCCCGAGGATCAAAGGAAGGACGTAGATTAATTTGGAGATAAGTATCTTCCAAGTTAATGATTGCTTTCAATATTTGTTTTGCTCTATGCTTTCATGTAGGATGCATATTCTTATCATTGAAGTATAGAAGAAAATTTCATTTTTGATAATCATGATGCAAATTATTGAAAGCTAAATGGAAGAGCATAAATTTGTTGAAACACTCATTAAGCACAAGCATGCATCTATATGTCAGTGCATGGGAGTAAAAGAATGTTGATGCATTTTTCCTTTCAAAAAATGTTTTCATGCACTAAACATGTTTTTTTCTTGCTTCAAAAAGATAGTTAATGCTTAAGATTATGCCTTCGAATGGTTATATCTTTTTGAAAGCTAGGAAGTACAGTTTTTGTGCATGGATGATTGGGAACATGAATTTTCAAGCTCAAGAATTGCTTGATTTATGTTTGGTGCATGAAAGGACAATGCCAACATGTGCATGTACTCACATGCATTTGCATGCAAGAACAACCATTTTCACATGCGTGATTGTTTGTTAAATACTTATACTTTTGTTACCTTCTTTTTATAACTTGACTTAGATAGCCAAGGACATAGCAAACTATATTATTGCAAGGCTCTTCGCTGCCATGCAACTCAAGTAGCTAGTTTATTTTCCCAGATGTGATACTTAGATATCACAAATTAGGAGTCTTGATTAGGAAAAGCAAGCCCTTCAAAAGTAAGTGTTCGATTTTCTTGCTTATTGGAACGGCAAGAAAGTAGAGCTTTCCTTAGTTTTGTGTAAGCTAAATAGATCTTAAGGAAGAAACCCAAGTAATCTTTAGGAATCAAGATATTTTCCTAAAAAATACATCAAAGTAAGTTTTAGGAGTTAACCTACTTCCTATAGAAAAGCCAACAAAGAAAATAGTCTAGTTAACTATTTCCTTGGATTAAAAGAAATATCTTTTGGACAAGCAATAAAGCCTTAAGTCTAGTCTCCAGATCTTTGGCCATACACATGAGTGACCAAACGGTGCCCAATTTCAGATCCGTCAGAATCGGTGGGACCCTTAGAACATCGAATTACTTTATTACATTCTTCCAAGTCTATGATCTAAGGATCCGACCGATTCAGAGGGATCTTAAATCGGACACCATTTGGGCATCCGTGTGTATGACCAAAGATCTCGATTTTAGACTTACTAGGAGGTCTTGTGCTCTTGTGAACAAGTGATCCACTTAGCTTAGTGGTGAAGACTCACTACAAGAAAAAGGGGGGCGTAGCGACGCCCCCGAATCGGGAAAAAAACGAAAACCGTCGCTTATGCGATGGAATCGTCGCATAAGCGACGGTAAAAGAATCGGATTTTTTTTTTGGCCGAGCATCATCGCATAAGCGACGGTAGCATCCCTTATGCGACGCAACACCAAAGCGTCACTAAGTGCGTCGCTAGTTAGCGACGCACTTAGCGACGTTGGCAAACTGCAGAGCGTCGCATATGCGACACTCTGGAATGTAAAAAAAAAATTTTCAATTCTCCCGGCACATTTGTGCCGGGCCTTGAACGCAAGACCGAGAGAGAGAGAGAGAGAGAGAGAGAGAGAGAGAGAGAGAGAGAGAAAGAGCGCGCGCGAGAGGGAGAGAGAGAAGGGAGACGGTTGACAGGTATGCGCACACACACACTTACACACACACATATACACGAATAGACACACACACACATACGCATAGACACACACACATACACACAAATACACACACATAGACACACATACACAAGACGTGCACACACATACACACACATAGACGCTCACACACATACACACACATATACACACACAGACACATACACACATAATGATGCATCCACACACATACACATGCATACACACATAGACACACATATACACACACACATATGCATACACACACACATAGAGAGACATACACACACATACACATACATGCATACACATACACACATAAACATATACACACACATAGACACATACACACATAAACACATACACACTCATAGGGACACACACATACACATAGACACACACACATATAGTATATACACACACATGCACACATAGACACATACACACATACACATGCATACACACACATACACATGCATACACACATACACACATACACACACATATACACACACATACACACACATATATGCATACACACACATAGAGAGACATACACACATAAACACATACATGCATACATTTGCATACATAATGCATATGCATATGCATATAATGTACATACGTACTTACATGCATACATAATGCACATGCATAGATACATACACACACATAGATACATACACACATAGACACATACACACACATGAACACATACATACTCATAGATACACACACATACACATAGACACACACACATACACACACAGACACACATACACATAGAACCGCACACACATACACACACATAGACGCTCACACACATACACACACATATACACACACAAACACATACACACATAATGATGCATCCACACACATACACATGCATACACACATAGACAGACATATACACACACACACATATGCATACACACACACATAGAGAGACATACACACACATACACATACATGCATACACATACACACATAAACACATACACACACATAGACACATACACACATAACCACATACACACTCATAGGTACACACACATACACATAGACACACACACATATAGTATATACACACACATGCACACATAGACACATACACACATACACGCATACACACACATACACATGCATACACACATACAGACACATATACACACACATACACACACATATATGCATACACACACATACACACACATATATGCATACACACACATAGAGAGACATACACACATAAACACATACATGCATACATTTGCATACATAATGCATATGCATATGCATATAATGTACATACATACTTACATGCATACATAATGCACATGCATAGATACATACACACACAGATACATACACACATAGACACATACACACACATGAACACATACATACTCATAGATACACACACATACACATAGACACACACACATACACACACATACACACATAATAATGCATACACACACATACACATGCATACACACATACAGACACATGTACACACACATACACACATAATGATGCATACACACACATACACATGCATACACACATACAGACACATGTACACACACATTCACACACACATTCACACACATTCACACACATATACATACATGCATACATATTGCATATGCATATGCATACATACATACTTACATGCATATGCATACACACACACATATGCATACATACATACTTACATGCATATGCATACACATGCATATGCATATGCATACATAATGCATATGCATATGCATACATAATGCATATGCATATGCATACATAATGCATATGCATATGCATACATAATGCATATGCATATGCATACATAATGCATATGCATATGCATACATAATGCATATGCATATGCATACATAATGCATATGCATATGCATACATAATGCATATCCATATGCATACATAATGCATATGCATACATAATGCATATGCATATGCATACATACATACTTATATGCATACATAATGCACATGCTTACATACACTGTCATAATGTATACACACACACATACACACATAGACACATACACACATAATTATGCATACACACACATACATATGCATACACACACATATGCATACATACATGCATACACATACACACACATAGATACATACATACACATAAATACATATACACTCATAGACACACACACATACACATAGACACACACACATATACACACACATACACACATAGACACATGCACACGTAATGATGCATACACACATACACATGCATACATAGACACACATAATAATGCATACACACATATACATATGCATACACACACATGCATACAAACATATACACACATATACACACACATGCATACACACATATACACACACATATACACATATACACATACACATGCACACACACACACATGCATACACACATACAAACACATATACACACACACATACACACATAGATACATACACACGTAATGATGCATACACACATACACATGCATACATAGACACACATAATAATGCGTACACACACATACATATGCATACACATACATATGCATACATACATGCATACACATACACACTTAGACACATAGACACACATAGATACATACATACACATAAACACATACACACTCATAAACATACACACATACACATAGACACACACACATATACACACACATACACACATAGACACATGCACATGCAATGATGCATACACACGTACAAATGCATACATAGACACACATAATGATGCATACACACACATACATATGCATACACACACATGCATACATACATGCATACACATACACACATAGATACATACACACACGTAGATACATACATATACATAAACACATACACACTCATAGACACACACACATACACATAGACAACACACACATATACCTACACACATACACACATAATGATGCATACACACACATACACATGCATGCACACACATACACATGCATACACACACATACACGTATATATATATTGATTTCTAACCATTTTGTTTTATATGTTAGGTATTATGGATCCCAGTAAAGAGAGAAAGGCGAAACTCACTCTCATAAAAAGTCTTATGAGAGCAAGAGTTCCGTCAGATACTCTACGGGCCATAATGCGGGACTACGCAGAGATGTCCGATGAGGAGCTGGATTATACGATCCAGATGCTTACGCGATCAGACGAGGGCTCTTCTGCGGATCCACATGCAGGAAGAGAGCTATCTGCTCATAGGTATGTTTTTTTTCATAAATTTTTTTAATGAAATTATAGCACATATTTCTATTTATTTCTTTCTATCTATTTTCAGGACACCTATACCACCTCGAGCACGTGATAGCAGAGCAGAGACGTTGCCTATGAGGACATGCATAGGCACGTTAGGACTAGAGTGCGACATAGAGCCAGAGGGGAATATTGTATACATAGGAAATGGATTGGAGTTCAAGAGGAGAATGCATGCACTATGCGACTCTTACCTGCGCTTTATCCACTTACATTGGAAGTAAGTAAAAGTTTTACATATAAATTGAAATATATATCTTATGTTTTATTTATATTATGTTTTTTATTTTTGTAGTGAGCATGATGAGAGGGATAAAAAGTACGTGCTCAGTTCACTTGAGACGGAGTTTGGGACAGGGTGGTCTCTTAAATGGTGCTTAAAAGAGATGCGGACACTTATGGCGCATCGTCGTGACAATGCACGGTATGTATGTATATGAGAGAGAGAGAGAGAGAGAGAGAGAGAGAAACAGAGAGCACTAATCTCGATATTAGGGTTTTGAAATCCTTAATTTAAAAACTCTAATTCAACCTTTTAGCCATATGTTTGAAGTATATGTACACCTCCGACGTCCTACTAGAGAGATGTCTCTCCTCCCAACCTTATGCCTCTATATATAGCTACTCGAATCAACGAGGATCATGATTCATAATATATGTAAAGATATATACACATCATGTAGATAGGATACATAAATATAAAATGGAGTAGATATATTATGCTTCACACATACATGCCTAAATGCACACATAAATATATATATACATACTAACATATTTACATGTACATATTTACACATACATGTACATGCCTACATGCACACATAAACATATATATACATGCATACATATTTACATGTACATATTTACACATAGACACATATACATATATACATGTACACAATTATAAACACTTGCATATATTACGTACATGAATACATGTATACATATATCACACACATGCAAACACATACATATACATGAAATACATATATATGCATACTAATATATGTATACATATAATAAACATGAATACACACACATATGCATACATACATGATAAAAATTTACTCCTCGAAGATAAAGCTATATATAAAATAATTAGGCATACCCCCGAGCTTCATGTTCTAACTTAGAAGAACATGATTTCATCTCTCTAGTAGGATTCATCGTTATTCAAGTTAATAAAAAAAACCTATTATCTGATATCCATTCAGAAGCTTCAAGTTACTATCTAATCTGCTCATATGTTTTCATTATTGCCATCATTTTGGTAAGACATCAATATAATCTCATCTTCATTATCCTTATTGATTTCATTTATTTCTTCTATTGTTAAATCTATGTTCTCATGAATCACATCATCTATTGGTGGATTAATATCTATTTCTGGTAATTCCTCTTCCTCATCAGTAGAATCAACATGTAGAGAATTATCCTCTTCATCAAAAAGATTAGTATCATTATCACGTATAATGAGTCTAATTTCTATTCCAGATGTTGATGTATCAGTATCTGATGCTGAATCATCAAGAGGACTTTCTTCAATCTCTCTAACAATAAACTGCTCAAACAATGACCTACCTCTAGGTTGCACATGAATGACTTGCCACCAAGGATGAGCATCTGGGTTTTTATAAAAAAATGCTTGTTCAATATGCCTAGGAAGAATATATGGTTCTTTAGTAGATCGCATTACCTTGGAAGAATCAATTGCCCAAAACCCAGATAATTCCTTTCTTATTGTAGAATTACTACCTTTATACTCCGCTCGATACCAGTCAACCTTCAAAATGACCTATCAAAATATATAACAACAAAAACATCCCATTATTAGGTGCTTAAAAAAATAACTAACTCAAAAAAATATATATAAACTTTTTTCTACCTGTTTCAATGTACGAAATGAAATTTCGTAGATACCAACAATAGCTCCTATGTAACCAAGTTCGCTATCTATAAGGTTCGTGTCTTTTGAGCTAGCACGTGATAGTTGCTTGAAACAAGCAACAATACTAGAATCCTCTATTTTACGTAAAGAATCAATGGATTTTATTCTAATATGCTGTCCAAAAGCCCACATATTAGTGAGCATTCGAGCCTGCAAAATAAATTCAATTAGTAAATAGAAACTAACATACATATATGAAAAAAATAAAATATATATTTTAATAAAATTACCTTTTGTTCACAACCTATCATTAACTCTCTTTGCTCATCTGAGATTTCTTCATTATTTGCGTTGGCGCGTTGCAAACGACTATATAGCCAATCCGTGAAAGAAGGTGTATCTGTAATCTCATTATTATCGAGATTACGTCTAGATCTTTTGTTTTTTCGCCTTTTACTTTGGAGACTTTGAAGTTCCTCGTACTCGCTAACGAATGCTTGCATGCATTCGCTATTATATGCTACAAAAGTAGAAACATCATTTTTTTCTTGAAATGTAAATAAGAATGGAACCCCCTTACCTGATAATACCTCATCTGTTATTTTTGAAGAAGACTCATTGGTCCATGCACGTGGAGCTTCTTCATGAACTCTTTCAAGGTACTCACTAACGTAATACATGCACTCTTCAAGCATCCAACCCTTTGCCATGGATCCTTCTGGTTTTGCTCTTTGTCGCACATAACCTTTTAGTATTCCCATAAATCGCTCGACCCAAAACATCCATCGAGTGTTGACAACACCGGCAATCTCTATCTCATCTACAAGATGGACTAGTAAATGAACTTGAATATCAAAAAATGAAGTAGGAAGTTCTTTTTCCATCAAACATAGTAGCTCTTTGCATTCACGTTTTTTTTGTGGGATCGAATTTTTATCAATCTCTTTGGATGTAATCCACCTATACAAATCATAAAAACAATTGTAAAGAAGTTAATTAAAAAATAAAAGATATCCAATATTCATACATATTAAATATAAAAGTATCATAATTACCTTATAAGTGATCCAAGACGATAGATCACATCTCGTACTCCTTTCGTTGTACATCCATCGATAACCAAAGGTAAAATATGTTTCAAAAAGTTATGCCAGTCATGGGTCTTTAATCCAGATAAGCTCTTATCATCCATAGTAAACATGTTTTGAAACGATGCTCCATATCCTGTAGGAGTCTTGATCAATTGAATTCTATTGTTGATAGTCTGTATCTCTTTTGTCGTAAGTACCCAAGGAGCAGATGTATAAGTCGTTTCTTGTCAATGTCTATCAAAAACTGGCCATAACTTTGGTTTGGATTTTTGATCTTTCAAATCATTCCTTGATGTTGTGGTATCTTTTAGTCCAAGAAGATGTTGCCATAGTGAATAACCAATATTTTTGAATATATGCATAGGATCAAGAAGATGACATACTTTTAACTCTTTCCAATACTCCAAAGAATACCATATTGATATGTTCTCTGCGAGTGCCAATTTCCCTTTACCTCTGTTCACATACTCATTATCTGAATCATCACTGAAGATTTCTGCTTCTGGATCTATCAGAGGTCCATCTGTCCATTTCTTATACCAATCCATAGGCGTCATAGGTTTTGGATAGTGGCCTGTTTCAAGCTTTCCATTAAAATGTATCGCTTCTCTTTTAGATCTTAATGGATGATCATCAGGCAAGAATCGTCAATGTCGAAGATAAATATTTTTGTTGAGATTCTTACTATAGATTGATCTCAACCAATCACCACAATATGGACAAGCTTTATAACCCTTAGTAGATATTCCTACATCATGGAAAAGGATAAAAATATAATTAGATTAAATCATATTTATTTACATGCATATTGAATAAAAAAATTACATCAATACCTGAACAAACGCCATATCCAGGAAAATCGTGAATAGTCCAAGCCACAATACCACGAATCGTAATATGTCTTTCATTGATGCTTTTTGATATATCAATGACATTAATACCTCTCCATAACTCTTGAAGATCGTCAATGAGAGGAGCAAGATATACATTCATATCTTTAACTTGTCTTTTGCCTGGGATTAAAAGTGAAAGCATTCAATGTTCCTTTTTAATGCTAAGATATGGCGGAAGATTGTAGTTTATGACTACCACTAGCCATGTTGACCATTTACTGGATTTCATGGAGAATGGATTAACCCCATCTAATGCAACTCCTAACTTTAGATTCTTTGGATTTTGTGCAAATTCAGGCCATGTAGAATCAATATGCTGAAAAGCAACACTATCATGAGGAATTCTGATTACTCCATCAGTACTTTTGTGATCATGTCCCCAATTCAAAAGCTTTGATAATTCGGGGCTTTGAAACATATGTCTAATCCGTGGAGCCAATGGAAAATGTTTCAATACCTTATTCGGGATTTTACCTTCTTCACCCTTATATCGAGGAGATTGACATTTGGGACATGTCAAAGAGTCTGCATATTCACCTCTATATAAAATACAATCGTTAGGACATGCATGTATACATTGATAATCTATACCAAGATTGTTGATTATCTTCTTCATTTCATCATGTGAGGTAGGAAGAATATTTTGACTTGGTAAAAACTTTTCAGATAATAACCTGTAAGTTTATCAAAAAAATGATATATTAAAGAAAGTAAATAAATAAATATACATATATATATGCATATAATTTTATATATGTGTATGCTTATGTGCATCTTTCAAAATATTTCCGCAAAATTTGATTGTTTTGGATGGCAGGATACGATTGTTTGTTTTGGAGGATATGAAGTATATACCTTCATTGAATGATTTGTCGATTCTATCATATGTTCAGTTTGAAAGTGTGAAAAGCGGATTTAGAATTTGTATTCAAAGAATTTGGCACTGTTTATAGGCCATACGATGGTGACCTTGATGAATCGCATGCACAGAGGTTACTCAAGATAGAGCAACCTGATTATAAGGGACTAGTACTATAAGCAGGATTCCTGGGGTATGCAGTAAACCTCTTGCATGTATAAAAGTGATCCTCTCAAGCCACCATGATTTCCACTTTGTATCCTAAAGTTCAAATGCTCATCATTGACATGCAAGAGGTTTACTGCATACCCTAGGAATCTTGCTGGCACTAGTCCATTATAATCAGATTGCTCTATCTTGAGTAACCTCTGTGCATGCGATGCATCCAGGTCACCATTGTATGGCCTATAAACAGTGCCAAATTCTTTGAATACAAATTATAAATCCGCTTCTCACACTTTCAAACGGAACATATGCGTGAATCGACAAATCATTCAATGAAGGTACATACTTCATATCCTCCAAAACAAACAATCGTATCCTGCCATCCAAACAATCAAATTTTTTACGAATATTTTGAAAGATGCATTAATAGTTTTAAAAGATGCGCGGACAAAAAGTGTCCATTCAATTCAAGTTCTTGTTCTTACCTTATCTATAGTAAGAATAAAAACCTGCATGTATATATATATATATATATATATATGTATATATTTATGCACATATATATAAATAGATAGAAAATTGAAAATTATACCTTAATAGTGTCGAAACAGATACATTACTCCATCCAAAACGATTTTGAAGGTTGAGAATAAGTAAGCTCGCACTTAGTCATGTCAAACGACTTCCTTCATATACATTCTTTAGACATTCCTCTCGAAGATATTTCTCATTCTTAGAAATATCCATGCTCTCACTGTCATTTTGATACCAATCCTCAATAAAATCTGCCATGCCATCATCTTCATCATTGTCACATAAATCTTGTACTGTTTCATCTTTTGAATATAGATCTTTCAACTTTGCATATTGCACAGGCTTAGTTTTGCATAGCCTCCTCATGGAAGCTTCTGATAAATGAGGTCTTATTGGTAATTGTGAATGTTGTGGACGAATATCATCAACATCATACGTTGGAATCTACACATATAAATAAAACTCATTAGTATTCCATAAATGAATAAAAATTAAACTTCAAATATAAAATTAAGTATATAACTTATTAAATATGGATAGAAAATTTTTATTCTCTCAAGCTAAAAGGTGCACTTGGAGGTCTACGCCATCCATAATTCACTAATAGTTCATCACCAGCATGTAATGTAGTAATAGCATTGACAACTATGTATCTTGATACATCTCTACTCATGTATGGTGATTCATGACTATTTTCACGCTCCTCAAATGTGCAATTAGTCCTTGAACTATTATGTAACCCTCGACTACTATTTATTAAACCTGCTATATTTCCATGTGTGTAAGGTCTTCCATCAATATATAATCTTTCATTTTCTGCATGTAAAATCCTTCTACTAGTAAGAGATGCTGTGTTCAAGCATATTCCATAAGTACTCATGCTTTGAACATAACGTGAAAGTCGATGCCAATCTCCCCATCCATATATAGGACCACAAAATGACATAAGAGTGACTTCAGAGTTCGGAGGCACACACAAATCCTCTACAATAAAGAGACCACGACCAGCATTAGTAATAGTGGATGGAGCAATCATATAGCGATTACCCCAAAAGTTGAAAACCTCTCCATCTAAAGGAAGTGGTCCTCTATTCCATCCTCCATATCTTCTTCTATCATATGTTTGTATTAAAGAACGATCACGAGCTGGCAATGGATAATCTCCAGCCGTTTCATTCTCTAAACCAGGAGGTAGAGGATTTCTAGAAACCTCTGCTTGTAATTGATGAACAGCAAGTCCATGACGTGTACGAGGTATATTAACATTATGAGAAAAATCATCATCATCATCATCATCGAGCAAGTATTCCTGTATATCAATAATAATTTGATTTTATACATGGTTTTTAAATAAAAAATGACATTAATATATATAGAAAATACATACCCAAGCATTATCACGTTGACTAGGTGATGGTGCATGCTCAAAAGTACCATACTCTGCCTCATGTTGAATACATTCCAATCGTGGTCTTCGATACGTGCCATAACAAGAGTTACACCAACATATAATATGCCTTGATAGTAAAATTCATCATAATTCCTATCGGAGGACACATGTGAAGTCGTTGCATGGGTAGGAGGTGGTGGAGTACCCTCTGATTGATCAGAATCTGCACATCATAAGAAACATAAAAAAAATATATAAGTTATGTATCCATCAAATATAGTTAAAATTAAATATTTCAATACTTACAGTATAAAGTCGTTGCACGATGAGGAGACGGTGGTGGAGTTCCATCTGTTTGATCAGAATCTACAAATAATGGTATTTGATATTAATAATTTGATTATCTACATAAATAAAAAATTCACATATACATATTTACACATACACACATATTCACATATACACATTTATACATACACACATATTCACATATACACAACACATATTATTGTGGGATAAATGCATGTATTTTGTATGAATGAGTGTATATGCATGCATGTGTGTGTACGTATATATGTGGATATGTATATGTGTGTTTATGTTATATGTATGTATATGTGTATATATATACATATATGCATGCATATATGTTTGCATGTATATGTGTATGTGGGTATGTGTATGTGTATGTGTATGTGTATGTGTATATGTGTGTATATATGTGTATGTATTCTGACTTTTTTTTCTGTTTGAGATTAAATTAACAAGAGATATTGTATGGTCGAAAAAAATAAGAGGCGAGCTAACATACCACCTGAGTTGTGGCAGTTTTTTCGTAGACAGCTACGTCTTCAGGAGTCATTTCCTCAGCAGAAGGTACACAAATTAATAGTTTATATTTATAATTTTTAGATATTTTAGTAATTTTTTAATTTAATTTATGTATTTTTTTCCTTGAATAAACAGGCTGCTGCAAAGAAGAGAGTGGAGTCGGGCCACACATCGCACTTAGGCCAAATGGGCCATAATGGTTTTGTAGCTACGTTTGTAAGTATATGTGTTATTGTGAGTATATTTTTTATTTTAGTTAAAATGCAAGCAACTAATGTTTTTTATTTGTTTCATTGCAGCGAAAGGATTATGGCCCACGAAACACGAGATCGAGTATGCTACACATTTTGGATATCGGCGTTTGAGCGAGCATATACAAGATCATCCTGATGCCTTTGTGAGTATTTTTAAATTTTATATGATTATTTTGTTGTTATGAATGTTTTAATTATTTTATTGATTTATGTTTGTTATATGTAATACACGAGTATTATGGGGAGACAAATATGGATGAGGTGGAGAGACAGACACAGGAGGGACGATCTCGATCGTCACAGGGTGATCATGAGGATGAGGATGAGGAAGATCAGGATGATCATGATATTGCTGATGATGATGATGATCATG
>CM035406.1:103185776-103223276 GCA_020310875.1 Ceratopteris richardii
GTCCCCGCCCCCGCCCTCCGCCTTCCTCCCCCGCCCCCGCCTCCGCCTAGTCCCCCCACCCTCCTCCCTACACTTCCCCGCACCCCGCCTAGACCCCACCCCGCCCCCACATCCCCTTCGCCACCCGCAGCCCGCCACCCGCCCTCCGCCTTCCTCCCCCGCCCCCGCCTCCGCCTAGTCCCCCCACCCTCCTCCCTACACTTCCCCGCACCCCGCCTAGACCCCACCCCGCACCCACATCCCCTCCCCCACCCGCAGCCCGCCACCCGCCCTCCGCCCCCCGCCCCTCACACACCCGCACTCCGCCCCCGCCCATCACACCTCCGCCCTCTGCCCCCCGCCCCTCACACCTCCGCCCTCCGCCCCCCGCCCTCACACACCCGCCCTCCACCCCCCGCCCCTCACACCTCCGCCCCCCCTCACGCACACCCTCCACCCCCTCACTCTCTATCTCTCTCACATACCCGCACATGCACACGCACAATAACACACATACGCACATACATACACAAACACACACATGCACTCATACACACACACTTCCACACACACCCTCAAGCACACTTCCACACACACCGGCTTACACACACACCCACATACACTCCCACACATATACAACCACATACATGCACACCCACACACACATACACCCACACACACATTTTTGCATTTACACACCCACAATTATACACATCTCTGGGCGTCTTCCTTCAGCAAGACTATGAAGTAAAGCACGCCCTCAGAAGTATACCCTAATCTAAAGAGTGCCAGGAAGAAGGAATATGGACGGGATTTTTAAAAGAAGTAACCAATTGTGTCAATTGAAGACCCCTTTGACCAGGATGATTGGCAAAACAAGTTCAAATTACTGGAAATGATTTATTAGTCACCAATCCTATGACGGTATGGGATAAAAGGTATGAAGTGGACGCAGTGGAAGCAGGGAATAGCTTTTTGCCACCAACCATTCATGGCAACTACCTATCTTTGTGGATCCAGTTCGAATCAAGGGAATATTTGACCTACCCCTCCAATTTTGGGCATTCCACCGGCGCGTGATCAATGGACGTGAAGATTCGGCAAGGCCTCTAGGCCTATTGAGGCCTATAAAAACAAGGGACTTGTGCTCATTTGGGGTACATTTTTTTCTGGAGTCACTTTGCCGTGTGTATACGTGCAGAAGTTCTCTCTTGCACTTAGTGGTTTCAAGTCTACTATGGGAGCTACTCTGTAGTGTGTTTACAGAGGGGAGGCCTCTCAGTGAAGGGCTATGAGCACTATAGTGTAAAAGAGTAGTTTGGATTCTTCTTCTTTTCTATGAGTCAGTGTTGTTGATTAGGTTCTATCCTCTTGAGAAATTCTTTAAATTGTTCTGAGTTAGTATGCATATCAGTGGCCCCTTATGTTGATGAGAAGAATCTGTTGTACTGGAGTGAATTACTTTTAGGGTGGCTTGTTAGCCCTAAGCTTGTGGCTTGTTAGGCCTAAGTTTACACTTGTGAGCATCATTCATCATTTGCCCAACTTTGTAATCATCTGATTTGAATCAAGCAGTGTACGGCCTTCCTTGGTCATTGGTTGTCTATATTTTCTGAACTGATTTGAATCAAGCAGTGTACGGCCTTCCTTGGTCATTGGTTGTCTATATTTTCTGAAGTATTTACCACTCTGTGCAATCCGTGTTATCTACCTGCTCACAGAAATGTTAAAGGGTATACTTCCCTAAAGAGAACCCCCCTTGAGTAGGTGACGTACTGGAAGTGTTAATCTTTAATCTTTACTCTTGTTAAAAGCGGATACCCCAGTACCTCCTCTACAGTTTGGCACGCACGGTGGGACCTTTGCATTTCTGTGAGAGGTATTTTTGCCCTATTACGTTTGCAAGTAGGTACATGACCCATACATAAGCAGATAAGGAGTCTCTTCCTGTTCGGAGGAGCCTTAACAAGTTAGCAATAACCACGGCTAGTGAGTCTACCTCCCCTCTGTCCTCCCTAAATTTATCTATTGATTTGGGTGTGACAACATTGTCAAAAGAGGGGTATAGGAGAACTCTAGACTTCTCCTCAGATACGTCAGAAGAGACACCAGTCCAAATGGAGGATCTTTCTCATCTACTCTCCAGGATCAATATCAAGTTCCCTACCTTCAAGGGACATGCTTATGAAGATGCTGATGATCATGTGAGGACATTTATCTCTTTATGCCGTGGACGTGGTCTGCAGAATAGAGAAGATGCAATGTTGGCACTTTTTCCATCCACATTGGAGGGTCTTGCAGATAAATGGTTTAGTCAATATGAAGATGGCCATTTCACTACATGGGAGGCTCTGAAGGCGGATTTCTCACAAACATTCCGACCAAGTGATTCTTCGGAAAGGGCTCTAGATCAGCTAGAAAATTTGAAGCTGAGATCAGGTGAATCTTTTCATGAACTTCACACTAGAACAAAAGCACTTGTTGCACGTCTGCCACATGCTCCAGGTGACTTTTTGGTTAAAAAGTGGATAGAGAAGGCTCTGCCCAGGTCATCTCAGCAGAAGCTTCGTGAGTCTCTTAGATTGGATGCCACCCTCAATGATTTTGTTGCAGCGGCATCACGCATTGAAGAAGCAAGGCAACATTTTGAAGGGGATACACAACCTAAGTATGCTGCAGACCTGGATCCTATTGAGCAACTGAGGAGGGAATTGGAAGCATTAAAGATGCAACAAAATCAACAAGAAGAGAAGGTCTTGCGGCCACTGCGTCGCACTGATGATGAAGTAGCTCAACTTCACCGAGAGTTAGAAGATTTGAAGACCACTCAGGATATAAGGAGACAAATTTGGTGTACAATCTGTAACAACAATGGACATTCCAATGCTAATTGCCCTATTAAGGTAAGCTGTCAATTTTGTGGAAAAGATGGTCATGAAGCCAGAGATTGCTACTACCTCAAGGGTACACAGCAGAGAGGCAACCCTCAAAATTTGGATTCATATTATGCTAGTACCTCAAATACATCTAATAGAGAGGAGAGTAGGCCTGCAAAGCCTAGATATAATAGACCTTTGATGTGCTATCGTTGTGGTGAATATGGCCACATGCAAAATAGGTGTTCTCTTCTAGAAGATGCACCTCCTTGTCAACATTGTCCAGAGGCCAAGGATCATTATACCAAAGATTGCCCAAGAGTTCGTCCTGCTCCAAGTCACATGATTGCAGTCTCCCCACCAGTAGAAGGTATGACTACTCAATCCTATGCTGTTTCATCCTCTGCTATGCCCATGATGACCAGAGCTAGGCAAGCAGCAGCAAACCTTAGGGGGGAACAACAAGGAATGCAGGATAAAGAGGAATAAAAGAAGTCTGGATGGAAGGACCAAGTGGAAATTGAAGGAGCTTATGAAGAAATGACTACTTCTCTAAGGGGCCAGCCAACAAGTCTACAAGAAAACACTCAGGAGGTAAACATTGAACAGATCTTGAAAGGTATTCATCACAAGGTTAGTCTATATGAACTTATAAGGATGGATTCAAAAATAAGAAGTGACTTACTGAAGATTATACACTCTACTCACTTGGTCCAATCACCTAGTATAGATGGTTTCATGGTTGATTTCCCCCCTGCACCCTTAGTAGACTACCAAAGCTCAAGATTATCTGTTTGTATAAAGGATGAAGCTCTCACAGGTGTGATCATAGATGGAGGCTTTGGTATCAATTTAATGCCAGATTTTACAATGAAGAAGCTGAAATTGAACCCCACCAAGTTGGCACCATTCACGGTTACATTGGCAGATCAACATCGGGTTGCGCCACTGTGCATTATTGAGAAGGTATTGATGGTAGTACAAGGTTGCCACTTTGTGTTGGATTTTGTTGTTATTGCACTTCCACAGGAGACTTCCTATCCTTTGCTCCTGGGGAGACCTTGGCTGAGACAAGCAAAAGCTTTGCAAGATTGGGGAAAAAATAAACTATGGATTTCAACAAATACCAATAGCCAACTACAACTAAATTTGGAAGAAGGATTCGACTCAGGAAAAACTACTGGATATACTATGGATACTCAGGTAATGCCCTCTCTACCCCAAGAAGATGATACATTGTTAAATTGGATGATGGGAAGTGCAGAGTGTTGCACAGTGGAGATCAATGAAATTGAGGAAGAAGTTGCAGATAAGGAAATTACAGAAAAGGGCAATGAAGACCACAAGGTGTTGGAGAATGAGCAACTGAAGGAAAATACAATCTTTGAAGAGGATACGAATATAAAAGTATCAGAGAGGGAAAATTATGAACCTAAGAGCAGAGAAGATCTCCCTTTTGCAGATATACCTCAAGGTTGGATGAAAGAACAAAATATAAATTAAAATCCACTCCTGCATATAGTGGAGATGATTTCTCAAGCAAGACCAATTCTGAAACATTGGTTCAAGAAGTAAATTTAGGGGATGAAGAGAACCCTCAAATAGTTCACTTGGCATCCTGGTTGTGGCATTATCCTCCTTTGCTACAAAAGGTAACTTCTTTGCTTTTTACTTACAAAAGTGTCTTCGCATGGTCCTACAAAGATTTAACAGGAATATCAGAAGAGCTTGGGTTACATCGGATACCCTTAGTTGAGAGAGCCGCGCCAGTAAGAAGTAGGCCATATCGACTCAATCCGAAGTATGCAGAGGCTGTAAAGGCAGAGATTACAAAACTAGAAGAAGCAGGTATAATTGTGCCAGTAGAACATTCCAGGTGGCTTTCTTCTATGGTTATTGTGCCGAAGAAAAATAGTGGAAAAATAAGGGTATGTGTTGATTTCCGTGCTTTGAATAAAGTGACTGTTCAAGATGGATTTCCTCAGCCCTTCACAGAGCAAGTGCTTGAGGAAGTAGCTGGTCACACTTTGTATAGTTTCTTGGATGGTTTTAGTGGCTACAATCAGATAGTAATTCAACCTGATGATAGGGACAAAACAGCCTTTGTTACTCCCTGGGGCACTTATGTCTATACTCGAATGGCTTTTGGTTTGAAGAATGCACCGGCTTCATTTAATAGAACGATGTATCTGATATTGGGCAAATGGTTAACAACCTTTCTACGCATTTTCATGGATGACTTTTCAGTATTTTCAGGTACAGATAGAAGAGCAGCAGTTCAAGATTTCCATGATCATTTGGAAAATCTAGAAGAAATTTTTGGGCAACGTCTCAAAACCGGGTTGAAATTGAATCCTGATAAATGTCACTTTTTGGTCACTAAGGGTACTCTTCTTGGTCACATAGTATCTGCTGAAGGCATAACTGTTGACCCTGCAAAGGTTACAGCTATTCTTTCCATGCCAATTCCACAAAGCCCAAAGGAAGTGCAAAGTTTCTTGGGCCATGCAGGGTATCACAGAAGATTCATTAGGATGTATTCGGAAATTGCTAAGCCCTTGTCAAGGCTTACCAACAAAAAGATCCTTTTCTCATGGAGTGCTGAAGATGACAAAGCATTTTGTGAACTAAAGTTGAGGCTATGTACTGCTCCACTTTTAAGTGTTCCTAATTGGTCATTGGAATTTCATGTGCATACAGATGCTAGTCTTCATGCTGTTGGTGCAGTTCTAGCTCAACCATCATCTCACAAAGTGGATAGACCTATCTCTTATGCAAGCAGACTACTCAACCAAGCTGAAAGAAATTACAGTACAACTGAAAAAGAAGGTTTGGCTATCGTATTTGCTCTTCAGAAGTTCCGACATTATCTCCTTGGTGTACATTTCATTGTTATTTCTGATCATCAACCCTTGAAGTATTTGATAAACAAACCTAGAGTAGCTGGAAGGATCTGGAGATAGTTACTCCTATTTCAAGAATTTAATTTTGATATTCATATTAAGCCAGGAAAAGAGCACTACATGGCAGATCAAGTGTCCAAGACGGCAATGAGCGAAAAGGCAACAGGTATTAATGATGAATTGGTGGATAGCAATCTTTTTCTAGTAGCAATCCGGACTGGTTGGTATGATGAAATTCTCCATGTTCTGACTACTGGAAAGATCCCAGAACACTTGACACCTGTAGAAAAGAGAAGATTGCTCCTGAAAACCAAAGCATATTCTCTTATAAATGGAAATTTATATAAATACTGCCAGGATGATATATTGAGAAGGTGTGTCTATCCAGAGGAGGTAAATCTTTTGCTAAAGGCTGCACACAATGAAGGACACCTAAAGGGGGAAGAATTGGCTCATAGAATCATCCACAAAGGGTTCTGGTGGCCTCATATCTTCAAGGATGCAATCAAGTTTGCTAAAGAATGCCACATCTGCCAGAGATGTGCTCCCGCGCCAACCAGATTAAATTACCAACCATTAGTCATATCTACCGGATGGCTTCCATTTGAACGATGGGGTCTTAATTTCATAGGGCCAATTAGCCCAACTGGGCAACCAGGAGGTAAAAAGTATATTTTGATGGCCACGTGTTATGCCACTAAATGGATAGAGGCTAAAGCTACTGTGGAGTGCACGGCTTTAACAGTAGCTAAATTTATGTATAAACGTATTTTCTCAAGATTTGGTTGCCCTCTGGAAATTACTAGTGATAGGGGCACACATTTTGTAAATCAATTGCTCCAGTTTATATTTGACAGGTACAAAATCTTCCATAAAAAATCTTGTGCCTATTACCCAAGGGCAAATGGCCAAGCAGAGAGTTCCAATAAGATTTTGATCGGACTACTCCGTAAATTATCTTTTGATCATCAAAGCTCTTGGCCACTAGCACTAATTGGTGCAATTTGGGCTTTCAGAACCACGAAAAGGGGAACCACAGGCGAGACTCCCTTCTGTTTAGTATATGGAAAAGAGGCATTGGCACCATTCGAGTTCATTATCAGAAAGGAAATAGAAATCAAAACCATTGGAATTGAACCCCCCATTGAGAGATTGGTGGCATTAGAAGAATACAGAGAAGAAGCAATGCAAAAACTTCAGGTAACACAAGAAGAGCCCAAAAGACTGCATGACAGGTATCTGAGGTCCAATGAAGTACAGGAAGGGTCCATGGTTTTAGTGCATCAAATTCCACCAATTCAAACTAAATTGGCACCCAAATGGGTAGGACCATATAAGGTTATCAAGGTGTTACCACATGGTGCAGTACATCTAGAAGATTTGCAGGGTAAAAGGATTCCCTTGGTCAACATCTCCAGGGTGAAAAGGTACCCAAACTAAGTGAGCTTGGAAGAATTTCAATCATTGTACGTACCACATGACATTCAAGTATTTGCCATTGTTTTTATTCAATAAGAAGATGAGAAGGAAATTGCACCGAGGCGGTGCAAAATCTTGGTGTGGGGGTCTGTAGCACCCCTCTTTTCCCCTTCTTTCTCTCTAACTTCCTCTTTCTCTCCCCGCTGCCCGCATGCCTCTCCATTTCTCCTTCTCTCTCTCCCATCCCCTCTTTCTTTCTTTCTTCTTTCTTTCCTTCTCTCTCTCTCTCTCTCTCTCTCTCTCTCTCTCTCTCTCTCTCTCTCTCTCTCTCTCTCTCTCTCTCTCTCTCTCCCTCTCTCTCCCATCACCTCTTTCTTTCTTTCTTTCTTTCTTTCCTACTCTCTCTCTCTCTCTCCCTCTCTCTCTCTTTCTCTCTCTCTCTCTCTCCCTCTCTCTCTACCTCACTCTTTTTCCCGATCTCTTTCTCCCTCTCTCTTTCTCTCTCTCTCTCTCTCTCTCTCTCTCTCTCTCTCTCTCTCTCTCTCTCTCTCTCTCTCTCTCTCTCTCTCTCTCTCTCTCTCTCTCTCTCTCTCTCTCTCTCTCTCTCTCTCTCTCTCTCTCTCCTCCCTCTCTCTCTCTCTTCTCTCTCTCTCCCCGCTATCCCTCTCTCTCTGCCTTCCCTCTCTCTTTCCGCCCCGCCCTCCGCCATCCGCCCTCCGCCCCCCGCCCTCCGCCTTCCGCCCCCGCCCCCGCCCTCCGCCTTCATTCCCCGCCCCCGCCTCCGCCTAGTCCCCCCACCCTCCTCCCTACACTTCCCCGCACCCCACCTAGACCCCACCCAGCCCCCACATCCCCTCCGCCACCCGCAGCCCGCCACCCGCCCTCCGCCCTGCCCTCCGCCATCCGCCCCCCGCCCTCCGCCTTCCGTCCCCGCCCCCGCCCTCCGCCTTCCTCCCCCGCCCCCACCTCCGCCTAGTCCCCCCACCCTCCTCCCTACACTTCCCCGCACCCCGGCTAGACCCCAGCCCGCCCCCACATCCCCTCCGCCACCCGCAGCCCGCCACCCACCCCCGCCTTCCTCCCCCGCCCCCGCCTCCGCCTAGTCCCCCCACCCTCCTCCCTACACTTCCCCGCACCCCGCCTAGACCCCACCCTGCCCCCACATCCCCTCCGCCACCCGTAGCCCGCCACCCGCCCTCCGCCCCCCGCCCCTCACACACCCGCCCTCCGCCCCCGCCCCTCACACCTCCGCCCTCCGCCCCCCGCCCCTCACACCTCCGCCCTCCGCCCCCCGCCCTCACACACCCGCCCTCCACCCCCCGCCCCTCACACCTCCGCCCCCCCTCGCGCACACACTCCACCCCCTCACTCTCTATCTCTCTCACATACCCGCACATGCACACGCACAATAACACACATACGCACATACATACACAAACACACACATGCACTCATACACACACACTTCCACACACACCCTCAAGCACACTTCCACACACACCGGCTTACACACACACCCACATACACTCCCACACATATACAACCACATACATGCACACCCACACACACATTTTTGCATATACACACCCACAATTATACACATCTCTGGGCCTCTTCCTTCAGCAAGACTATGAAGTAAAGCACGCCCTCAGAAGTATACCCTAATCTAAAGAGTGCTAGGAAGAAGGAATATGGACGGGATTTCTAAAAGAAGTAACCAATTGTGTCGATCAAAGACCCCTTTGACCAGGATGATTGGCAAAACAAGTTCAAACTACTGGAAATGATTTATTAGTCACCAATCCTACGACGGTATGGGATAAAAGGTATGAAGTGGACGCAGTGGAAGCAGGGAATAGCTTTTTGCCACCAACCATTCACGGCAACTACCTATCTTTGTGGATCCAGTTCAAATCAAGGGAATATTTGACCTACCCCTCCAATTTTGGGCATTCCACCGGTGCGTGATCAATGGACGTGAAGATTCGGCAAGGCCTCTAGGCCTATTGAGGCCTATAAAAACAAGGGACTTGTGCTCATTTGGGGTACATTTTTTTCTGGAGTCACTTTGCCGTGTGTATACGTGCAGAAGTTCTCTCTTGCACTTAGTGGTTTCAAGTCTACTATAGGAGCTACTCTGTAGTGTGTTTACAGAGGGGAGGCCTCTCAGTGAAGGGCTATGAGCACTATAGTGTAAAAGAGTAGTTTGGATTCTTCTTCTTTTCGATGAGTCAGTGTTGTTGATTAGGTTCTATCCTCTTGAGAAATTCTTTAAATTGTTCTGAGTTAGTATGCATATCAGTGGCCCCTTATGTTGATGAGAAGAATCTGTTGTACTGGAGTGAATTACTTTTAGGGTGGCTTGTTAGCCCTAAGCTTGTGGCTTGTTAGCCCTAAGTTTACACCTGTGAGCACCATTCATCATTTGCCCAACTTTGTAATCATCTGATTTGAATCAAGCAGTGTACGTTCACAGAAATGTTAAAGGGTATACTTCCCTAAAGAGAACCCCCCTTGAGTAGGCGACGTACTGGAAGTGTTAATCTTTAATCTTTACTCTTGTTAAAAGCGGATACCCCAGTACCTCCTCTACAGATGGTTAGTATAAGAAGGCAGTACCCTAGAGAGAGCTATATACTGAGGCATTTGGTTGGGAGGAGAGTCATCTCACTAGCACGTGGTGGTCGTAATATTACACAGTTCATGAAGCTCAGAAATATTCTCAATATGGATTTTGGTAATCTTATCAGTAGGGCACAATTGAGACATCTGTATCTAACATTTAGAGCCTCACAATTCTAATGAGTCTAGCTCTTTTGATAGCCATGGGAAAGCCATGCCAAGAAGGTAGACACATTTAGAAAACTAGATAGATTTTGAACTATGTCATATTGGTACAAAATAAGCATCATTGATAATTGTTTACATGTATGTTATTGGATGTCTTGAGAAACATTGTAGTGATTTATCGAGCCTTATTAGTGTTTGTTTGCAACTCTTTTTTTGAGTAATACAAATTGAATGTGTTGGATTCATAATGGGAAAGAGACTCTCAAACATATAAGAGAACTACTTATTTCATTTTCCTGCATCTTTAGTTTTCAATGATCTAATATTGAATTGGCCCATAGAAATGAGAATTAATATATATATATATATATATATATATATATATATATATATATATATATATATATATATATATATATATATATATATATATATATATATATATGTGTATATATATATATATATATATATATATATATATATATATATATGTGTGTGTGTGTGTGTGTGTGTGTGTGTGTCTCTGTGTGTGCGCCAAGGTATATAGTACATTTGAAGTATTATGTGAATGATGTCAATCAACTATATTTTGATTATCACTCTCATGTGATGTAATGTGAGACTTAGAAGAACCATGGCTAGAGGGGTCTTTAGTTTTCGGGCAAAGGGCATAAAGTAGAAATATATAAAAATAAAAAAAGGGTAAACAATATCGAATTTAACAATACTCACAAAATGATTTGGATGATCTTATATATTTTGACTCAAGGAATGATATCCAAAATAAATAGCAAGCAGTAGTCAACTGCATCAACGTATATGTCTCTCCTCTCATCCAAGAGTTATGGAGAGGTATAGATCTCGTTGATATGTGAGAAAACATTGACCATTTCACTTTATGATTCATGGAGTGGTGCATGGAGTAAACATGATTATCCAAGATATGGTTTCTGTTCAGGTTATGAGATGATTCTTTATTTAAGAAACAACTTCGGAAAGAACATTAAATTCTTTCACTTTTAATCGTAGCAACTCTAATCTTAAACTTAAGAAAGTACATGAACTATAATGTTCATCTTAAGAAAGAACAGTTAATGCCTTACCATAAATGGCATAGACATCATTGTATGGTGAGATGATATTCTTTTGCGATGAAAGATTCCGATTTCATTGTTCAAAACCTTTTATATCGTGAAAGTCTTTAATAAAATGAAGACTTGTAGCCAAACTTGTATCTCTACTTGCAAAGAACATGCAAGATCAATGAGAATAGCAATAAGACCAAGAGTTTTCTGAACCCAGCATTGTTTCAAAGACTTATTTAGACGATTAAATACGATACACACATCTCACAAGAAAAGCATTAAAACTTGACAAGAACAAGATGGACCATTTCTAGGTGTTCCTTAGACTCGAGGGGCGAACTGGTATTTGTGGGAAAGTATAGGTGGAAAGAAATTGCAATCCAGTTAATCATTGAACATCACAGGGTAAGCCAATGAAAAAAATGATTTCAATACTCTCAATGAAATCACTAGTTGCAAAAGTGGGACTTTTTTAGGAAACCTTGCTCTAGAAGACCACCAATAACCATTAGGGTTTTAGAAACATATTTCATACTTCTAATGACCAGAAAATCTCATCAAAAAAGGAAAATATTTTCTTTTAGAAACATGGGCATCATCCTTTTTCATTTATCCATCTTAGGAAAGCTTTTATTCAGAAATTTATTTTGCAACTTTTTAGGGTTCTATAAATATGTATAAAAGGTCTTAGGAGCAGGGTCTAGGGATATAAAGGCCATGGTAGTGCCCAAGGTATTAAAGGTAATCCTCTAAACAATAAAATAGGTCTAGAAGATGGAAAGTTTCAGTTAAGTGGATGGAAATTATGAAAGTTTAGGGTGATATAGTGGCTTCAGGCATCACAAAGAAATCATAAAAAATTTCCTCATCTTTGAATAGAAAGGCTTAGTGGGAGACTAGAAATCTTCCCAAGAGGCAAGGAGCTTTCCAAAAAGCTTCAAACTTCTCCCTAGTCAAAGCCTTCGTGAAAAAGTATGCAATGTTCTCCTGTGTGGGCACATATGCCAAGATGACCAACACGCAAATCAACCATAAGGCATCTGCGCCACACACACTCAAAAGCCGCTATGAAAGCTACCCTTTACTCAGCCTCACAATTGAAAGTGGCCATAGTAGGCTACTTCATGCTCAACCAAGATATACATGAGCTACCAAGCATGAAGAAAAAGAAACTACTTAACATGCGAGTGTCATAGCAACCAGTCCATTCATAATAAAAAAAAAAGCATATAGATCTAGCAGTAGTGATATCCTCTTGGGATAAAAGAATCCAAGTAGCCAAGTATCACTCAGGTAGAGAAAGATGTTAATCAAGCACCCAATAGTTGGTTGATAGAGAAGAGCATCTAGCATCATGAAGATGCAATCGTAAACGTGTCTCCATAGGAGTGGCAATAGGTTTGTAGTATTCAAGGCCAAAATGTTGCAATAATGTGTCACTATATTTCGTTTGACACAAAGCAATTCTAACATCAAGTTGCATAAACTGAATCGCCAAATAATCATGCAAATGCCCCAAATCAAACATCTCAAATGAGGCATGCAAATCAGCCTTAAAATTAGCAATATGCTCCTCATGAGGACCACTGAGCAGCATGTCATCAATATACACAACAATGATTAGAAGCACATCATTAGCACGTTTCATATAAAGTTCTCATAGTTGGAATATTCTCAAAACCATTAGCAATAAAATAGGCATGTATCTTTTTATACCAAGCATCTGGTGCTTGTTTCAATCAGTATAAAGCGTTTTTCAACCTGCACACCTAGTCTTCATGCCCTTTTTGCACAAAGCCACGAGCCAAAAAAATATACTTATTTATGCAAGTCACCATTCAGAAATGTTGTTTTAATGTCCAACTGATGTACATTCCAACCATGATGAGATGCAAGTGCACACATGCTATGAACAATAGTCATTTGGCAAGTAGGAGCAACGGTCTCATCAAAATCAATGCCTCTTTCCTATGCATAACCCTTTGCAACAAGCCCAATCTTATACATGTTAACTATTTCATCAGGCGTAAGCCTCAACTTGTATACCCAGTTAGAGCCAACGACCTTCTTGTTAGGAGGCAAGTCACATAAAGACCACATACCATTCTTCAATATAGCATCATATTCGGATTACATAGCGGCCATCCAATTTTCTAAGTTTTGTGCTCCATCGAACAAAACAGGCTCATTCTCATCGGATAGAAGAGACATAGCCATACCATAGAAATCTCATGCAAAAAAGGCACTAGGAGAGCCTGAATGAGTACGATATGACAGAAGTGCGTTTAATTTGCTATCATGTAAAGTCTGCACCAACCATTTTGGCATAGTTCTTGCCTCCTTAATATCAGCTCTCTCATCCAGAAAGGCATCATGTAAATGTGCATAAGAAATGGAATCATCTACATCATCACACGAAATGTATAAAGGCTATAAAGTTGCCTCATTCGGACTAGCACTAGACTATCCACCTGTAAAAAGAGGAAGCAATGTATCATACATGTCTTTGGAGCAAACAAATGTCTCCTTAGTACATGAAAGTAATGGTTGAATAGCATCTTCCACAAAAAAAAAAACATCATAGCTAACCAAAGTGCTTTTAGTTTGTGGATGATACACATGATAACCTTTACTTTTCGAACTCTACCAAACATAAGTACATTTCATTGCTTTATCATCCAATTTTATGCGATGTTGTTCAAGAACTAATGCATAAACCAAACAACCACAAACACATAGATGGGCAACAGATAGCTTGCAACTTTGCCAAGCTTCATATGGAGTGATGGACTACAATGTTGTAGTGGGACATTTTTTAAGTACATATGTTGCACATATAATAGCGTCAAGCTAGAAACTATGTGGTAAAGCCTAACTCTTGACCATAGACCTCGGCATCTCCATGCATGACCTCATCTTTTGTTCAACAACTTCATTGTGTTGAGGTGTACACGGCGCTATACACTCATCTTTTATCCCACACTCAGCAAGAAATGCATTAAAGTCAGAAGACATATATTCACCCCTCGATCAGAAGAGAGGGTGCCCATTTTACATGCTGGTATATTTTCAAGCAAAACTAAAAACTGTTTGAAGTGCATAAGCACTTTGGACTTTGCTTTCAATGGATATACCCATGCATGGATGAAAGTCACGAAGTAAAGATAGTTCCCAAAAGAAGATGTTCAATAGGACCATTGACAACACCATGAACAAGCTATAGTTTCTCAGTAGCTCAAACTGAAATATCTTTTGGGAATGAGGAATGCTACATTTTGCCCAAAATACAGTCTTCACATACATGTTTATCACGTACCTTAAGTTTGAGCAAAGAGGACATCATTTTTTATTTTTGCAAGTGTATCAAACTAACCAAATTTAGATGACCAAAGAGTGCATGCCAAAGCTTTGCATGTGACATAGCTTGAGAATCATGTACTGCACGTGCTGAATCATTCACAGATTTTTCTTAGTCTATGAGCTTATACAAGCCACATCATAAAATGCCAAAATCAATAGTCACATTGCCATTTGATAGATGATTGAACTATACATCTCTCATCAACAAATTTCACAACCAAGACAATCTTGTCTAAATTTGAAACTGATAATAGATTCTTCTTGATCTCTCGCACAAATAAAGCATCTAACAATCTAAAACCACTACCATCACTAGTAGTCTGAATGATCTTACCAACTCCCATAATAGGATAAGAGGAGTTATTGGCACATGTGATAGTATTCTCTATAGGAGCAGGCTGAAGTGAAATGAAGAAACTACGTTGCAAGGTAATATGTTTGGTTGCCCCATTATCCAAGTACCAAACATCTTAGTATATTGGAATTAGACACTACTCATGAGAAGATGGGTCAAAAGTGCAAAAAGTAGTGAAAACCCACTCTTCAATCTCCACAACATTAGTAGACTCTCTTTTCGATTTATAGGCCTCTGCAACAACCATTTTAGCCTCTTTCTTCTTTACCTCTTTAGCAACCAGTTTTGGACACCTCTTAATAACATGATCAATTGCTTTACAATATTTGGTAAACAATTTTTGCTCTTCTATTTTCTTCTCATCTATGTGGTTCTTCTTTGATTGTGCTGAATTAGAAGATTTTTGCTTACTAGTAGAAGAGCTCACTTTACCTTTGACCTTTTGACTAACAAGGACAGTCGGATGTGCAACATGCATAAGGGACCTGTTCTGCCTAGACAAATCTTCTTGCAATAGAAAAGAGACTAACTCCTCAAATGATAAGGCATTTGGTATTTTCTTTCATCATCAAACAAAGAGTAGAAGCAAAACTCTGGTATGAATCAGGAAGAGCATTTAAAACAGTCTACACAAGTGAACTGTCAGGCAAGAATTCATCAAGAGAAATTAACTATTCCATCAAATCGTTGATCTTGGTTAGAAAAACATCCATAGAATCACCTTCACTTGATTGCTCACTCTCCATCTATTTTCGAAGGTAACCAAAACAAGCCTCATTCCTAGATTGATACAATGTGGTTAGTGTATCCCAAGCATTCTTAGTTGTTCTGTAAGAGCGAATGTGAGGAATAATGGCACTGTTTACAGACAAGGCTATCAATGCATGTGCCTAAGCATCTCTATCATCTTTATGAATTTGCTCTATAGTAGATGCAACAAGAACCATAGCACAAAGGGGAATCTCCAGAACATCACCATCTTTGATGCCATCTACATCAGCTTTAGTACTTGTATTTGCAGATGTAATAGGATGCTCTTCAATACCTTGTACAATATTCCATAATCCTTTTGCGACCAATACATGGAGCATCATATAAGCCCAGAATGGGTAGTTCGTACCATCCAAATTATCCTCAATAGCATGCATATGAAATACATCACTACTTTCAGCCATATCCACTCACTTAAATACCTTGATGCAGAAAAATGACTATAAAAAAAAGTTAAACAGAACTACCCTAATGAGTTGTCATAGACCTATAGCAGACCTTGAGACGCTTATACTAGCAAACGGAAACCTCGATATAGCTTTCACACAAAAAGACAAAATAGCATGCACATCCATTGTGATAGTGCATTCAGAGGCCGAAACAAGCTTAGATTGAAATTTTGGAACCGTGAGTATGCACAACAAATTTTGTGTGGTTCTAAGACTATGACCGAAGAGCTTTCAATGATGCCGTAGATGTAGTGGCGACCTGCTCTGATACCAATTGTTGGAGTTTGAGGTCTACCAAAGCACACAAATAGCACAAGGAAGAAGAAGAAGTTATAGCACAATATACCATATTGAATATATTACCACTAGAATGTACAAACATAAGTAACTTGTTAGGGTTATAGGTGTATTTACAAGCCAGGGTGGAAAGAAACCTCCTAAAGAGCAAAAAACGTGCCTTGACGGTCCTAGTGTGTTCAAAAACATCATTACCCAAATATATGAATAACATATAATTACCGAAATATAACAATTATATATATATATATATATATATATATATATATATATATATATATATATATATATATATATATATATATATATATATATATATATATATATATATATATATATATATATATATATATATATATGTATGATGTATATTTCTATATATACACACACACATGCACACACACATACACACAAACATATTGGTTTATAGCTTTTGAGTAAAGAATATCATGCAAGATTGCTTCACATAGGGATGCATAAACTTATATAAACAAGGCTTTTCTCATTGTTAAGCATTTCCTCAAGCATTACTCAAGCTTCCACAAGTTCTAGCATTGGAGATCTTTGGTGATCTTGGAGGTGATCAACTAGAGGAGGAGTTCTTACAGTCTAGGAGGAGTTTTTCTATACATCAAGAGAAATCTAGAGGAGTTCGTATCAGCTAACATATTGTGATTAACAAGTCTACATCTATCCTCACTTGTTCATTCACTAGTTTTTGTCTTATGTTAATTAGAATTCAGGATTCCCCTCTAAAAGAGTTCTAAATTGTTCATATTCTTGATATTCTCACATACACACACTCCTAATACCCTTTAGGCACACAATATTCTGTGTCTAGTTTCTATTTTCTCCTAGATTAAGATATTGTGAGTTTATATCATATTCATAGATTTAAATTTGAGATTGGAATATAATATAAAGTAATTGAGCCTCCTAGCTTACTAGACCCTTCAAAAGACCTTGTGTATTCTCTATCTATCATCACGTATCATCTTTTTGAGTTTTAAGGTGTTGTTCTGTCCCTCTCTCTCGCTCTCCTCTCTTTCTCTCTCTACCCCGCATTTCCCTTTTGACCCCACCCCTTACCTCTTTTGACCCTGCACCACCCCACCCCTCAGCCCCCTCCCCTCCCTCTTCCTCAACCCCCCGCCACCCTCAGCCCCCCGCCACTCACCTCCCCTCAGTCCCCTGCCTGCCCCCTCCCTTCCACGTCTCTCTCTCTCTCTCTCTCTCTCTCTCTCTCTCTCTCTCTCTCTCTCTCTCTCTCTCTCTCTCTCTCTCTCTCTCTCTCTCTCTCTCTCTCTCTCTCTCTCTCTCTCTCTCTCTCTCTCTCTCTCTCTCTCTCTCTCTCTCTCTCCCCGCCACCCTCCCCTCACCACACCTCCCCACCACCTGCCCCTCACCACACCTCCCCTCGCGCCCCTCACCACACCACCCCTCCCGCCCCACTGCCCCCCTCAGCCCCCCATGCGCCTCCCTCCTCCCCTTCTCTCTCTCTCTCTCTCTCTCTCTCTCTCTCTCTCTCTCTCTCTCTCTCTCTCTCTCTCTCTCTCTCTCTCTCTCTCTCTCTCTCTCTCTCTCTCTCTCTCTCTCTCTCTCTCTTCCCCCGCCATCCTCCCCTCACCACACCTCCCCGCCACATGCCCCTCACCACACCTCCCCTCCCGCCCCTCACCACACCACCCCTCCCGCCCCACTGCCCCCCATGCGCCTCCCCCCTTCTCCCCTTCTCTCTCTCTCTCTCTCTCTCTCTCTCTCTCTCTCTCTCTCTCTCTCTCTCTCTCTCTCTCTCTCTCTCTCTCTCTCTCTCTCTCTCTCTCTCTCTCTCTCTCTCTCTCTCTCTCTCTCTCTCTCTCCCTCCCTCCCCCCCCGCCACCTTCCCCTCACCACACCTCCCCGCCACCTGCCCCTCACCACACCTCCCCTCCAGCCCCTCACCACACCACCCCTCCGGCCCCACTCCTTCCCTCTGCCCGCCACGCACCTCCCCCCTTCTTGCCTTCTCTCTCTCTCTCTCTCTCTCTCTCTCTCTCTCTCTCTCTCTCTCTCTCTCTATCTCTCTCTCTCTCTCTCTCTCTCTCTCTCTCTCTCTCTCTCTCTCTCTCTCTCTCTCTCTCTCTCTCTCTCTCTCTCTCTCTCTCTCTCTCTCTCTCTCTCTCTCTCTCTCTCTCTCTCTCTCTCTCTCTTCCCCCGCCACCCTCCCCTCACCACACCTCCCCACCGCCTACCCCTCACCACACCTCCCCCCCCGCCCCTCACCACACCGCCCCTCCCGCCCCACTTCCCCCCCTCAGCCCCCCACGTGCCTCCCCCCTTCTCCCCTTCGCTCTCTCTCTCTCTCTCTCTCTCTCTCTCTCTCTCTCTCTCTCTCTCTCTCTCTCTCTCTCCCCTTCTCTCTCCTCACTCGCCTGCCGCAAGCCCCTCCCCTCCCCTCACCGCGAGCCCCCTCCCTTCCCCTCACCGTGAGCCCCCTCCCCTCCCCTCACCGCCAACCCCTTCCGTCAGCCCGCACCACCCTTCCCGTCAGCCCCCGCCCAATTCCCCCTCTCTCTGAGCCGTCCACTCCCAAGAACGTGGTATTGTGCCCATCATGGAGCCTGAGATGTTATCAGATGGTGATTATGGTATTGAGTCGACTCTGGAAGTAATAGCGAAGGTGTTCTATTTCTTTGCCAAGTACAATGTGGATTATGAAGGTATCCTCTTGAAGCCAAGCATGGTGACCTCTGGAGCAGAAAAGGAAGAGGAATTCAAGGACTATCGTATGACGGGTTGGGGTATCTTAGCATTTAGATTATTCTTGGAATCACCATCCATCAAAGGCAAGGGATGTGCTTCTTAGGCCCATTCAAATAGCACGGGTGAATCTCAACTTGCAAAGGGTCAGTAAAAATTTAGAGGGTAAAAGTGGAAGAGGAAAAGTGACTGGTGCCGCCAACCATTCGTGACGACGGCCTATTTTTGTGGATCCAATTCAAATCAAGTGGACTAAATGACCTACCCCTTCAATTTTGGGCAATCAATCGGCGCATGATCAGTGGACATGAGGAATCGACAAGGCCCTCTTGGCCTATTGGAGCCTATAAAAGCAAGGGATTTGTGTTCATTTGGGATACAATTCATAGATATACACATTTCCATACGTGCGTACAGAAGTCCTCTCTTGGAACTTGTGGCTTCAAGCCCACTGTAGGAAGTCACTCTATGGTGTGAATACAGAGCGTGGGATTCCCAATAGAGCGCTAATAGCACTATAGTGTGAAGAGAGAGGCTCGGTTGTCATTCTGTGTGAGTCATTGTTATTTTTATGCTATGTGTCTTAGAGCAATGGAAGCATTAGTTTCTTTGAAATTGGAGCCAATGATGCGATATGGAAAGGCACATGGAATCTTCGGTTGAAGATGGTTTCCTTTGTCGATGACATCACCTCACTCTCAATTGATGAGTTCCACGAGGATCAATTGTTTGACTCTCAGATCTTCTAGGGCTTGAATTTTCATATCTCTTGATCTTGGTAGAGATTTTGATACATGGTACTCGAATAGGATAATGATGGATATCCATGATGAAACTAGAAAGGGTTTGTACTATATCTGGGTATAGAATCAGATTATGATTCTCATAATTCACTAAATTTCTCTTTGGACTCTAATGATGATCTTTTTAATGTCGGATGGTGATCATGGAAGTCATAATTTCAACTTTTTTCTTCTTCTAATGACACTTGAAAGCACGTAATCATGATCTCCACAATAAAAGCATTATCCATTATCCTTCACATGTTTTCTTTTTTGTGGTCTAAATCGCTTGACCCTCATGTTATCCAATTGCATTTGTTTTCGTTGAGTTTCTTCTAACATATTTTATTTTGTGGAATAGAGGTAAGATTGTATATCTCTAATATAAGTTGTTTTCTCTTGATTTCTCTCAGAAAACCTATTATCACACTCAATTGCTTGATTCATAAATTCTTTCAATGAGTTTACATTGGGCATGGTTAGCATGAGGTCCTTGACATTGTCATGTAAGCTCCATTGAAATTTTTTGATAAAATAATCCTCAAGCTTTGTGAGATCACAAAGGATTTGTTTGAACTCTAATGCATAGGTAGACGCAAACCTATTTCCTTGATGTAGCTTCCTTAGTTTTGTTTCAGCATAACCTGAAAAATTTCTATCTCAAAACAAAGATGTGAACTCCAATACAAATGCCTTGAAATCATACAAAAGATTCATATCCTTCTTAAGTATAGGTGCAAAGCATGAAATAGCAAGGCTACATAGTAGAGTTCCTATGATTGCTAGTTGAGAAGAAACATGTGGGTACCTATCTAGTTGCATACTTATGAGTAGTTTCAATTGTTGTAGAAATCCTTGAAACCTTGATCTTGTCCCATAAAATTTCTTAGGCATCCTCACTTTTGAACATTTCTTCATGTTAATGTTCACGGGGCTACTTGAACTTATGTGGTTACATCTTGAACATTTTCGTGCAAAATCCTTTGTTGGCTTTCTTGTATCTCTTTGAGTTGTTCTTGAAAAACTTTAAGTGCATGAAATATTTCTTCATGAACAATCTCCATGTTGCCTTGTCTTCATAAAGGTAGCCTTGCGAAAATGCTAGGGGAGAACTCGATTATTCCCTTCGACTAGACTAGATAAGATCAGAGAAATACACTTTTGATTACAAGCTCACCCACGTAAGAAAATAATATAAGAATATATAAGTGATATAGGATGTCCCAAAACTCGAGACTAATAGGTATGGATAACAGGGTCAGAGATGATACAAGAGATCCCACAACTCGGGACCATAGCTATCAAGCTACATATGTAGAGTACAAGAACGCACTTCGAGGAGATGAACTAGATACAAGGAGTAACCTGAAAGGATCTTGTACTATGAGATTACAACAAGGTATGACATGATGTCTAAGATACTAGACTAGAAAATAATAGAACAAAGCACAAGCCAAGAAATCGAACAATAACTTGGGAAGTATTTATTTGGAGATCAAGACTCATTGAGCTCCCAAAACTGGTGTTGGCAAGGCTAACAATATATGTGGGCAAACCCTCCTTACATAGGTTTTCAAGGGTGATTCATCAATGAAGGCTATGAATTGATGATGTCATTGACGATGTTATCAATTCCAAAAAAGACCTCCACATGGTAGAATTAAGCAAATACATAGTTGATCTTAGGGTTCTCCATGTTCTACACATAATGCAAACATTAGTTTCTTCAAAATCTAAGCCAATCATGAGATATGGAAACTCAGATCGAATGTGAGGTTGATGATGGTTTGTTTTGTTCATGACAATACTCCTTTTTTACAAGCCTTTTTTTTCATGAGCCTTTTCGTAGTTCATAAATGAGAACCTTGTACTATACCTATACATTTACCTTATAGATCTCTATTCTTTTATTTGCCTTTTATTCATCAACGAAAACATTTTACTGTGCCTGTATATTTAAATTGCATTGCGTGTTGATGTTAAAAAAAAACACTATTTCCTTGATTTCCTATAACAAAACTATGATCCTACAATTGTGAGATTATTAAGGAATCTTAGAGAAGTCATGCCATGGCCTCATGTGCATTATCTAGTATGCCGTGTTCTCCATTCTTTTTCATTTACATTTTTATAATGTAGACATCTCAATCACTTCCATATCCAATATTTCGATTTGTTAGTATCAAGCTATGAGATCATTGAAACATGCCTTAGCTCTTTCATATATCCCTTGGCACCAATACATATGCCCCTTGAAAGGACATTACAAATGCTGCTTATTTCCCAGTAAATGGCAAGGAACACCATCACTAGGAGTATAGAACTTGCCCATTGTATAAATGTAAGAGATGGTCTAAGTGCATGCAGGGAAAATAGAAGCAAGCATGAGTATATAGATGGAGTAGTGAAGACCATGAACGTTGGGTAATATTCTCAATATGGGTTTGGGAGATGTTATGAGTGGGTACAACTCGTACATATCACTACAACATATGAGGGGCATACTGACGCCGTTTATTCCGACAGTCACTCAAGGCACCGGTATAAATGTCCGAAAACCTGACTTAAAGATACGGACGGTCAAGTGATCGTCGGTATGACTGCACGGATATCAGCACAGATTGAGTGCACTATTGGAGGACTTGGAGGGACGCGGTGCGGTCGTTTCATGGGAGCATTTGCGATGAGGTGATTAATTTATAAACTTGGTTTTTACTTGTTGTTTGTAATTTCATGTGAATTTATCTCATTCTATTAATGCTCTTTGTTGCAGGAATGCTGATATGGAACGTACTTTGCATGTGTATGGCAGTGGCACACCAAAATTTTGTATTTGATTTTTAGATGGCAATGCATTGCTTTGCCACATTTTGTAACAACATCATATATGACAGTGGTTTGCCACACTCTTGTAAATGCTTCATTTATGAAATATGTCACTTTCTTTGTACATGATTCATGGTTCATTCTCATTATTTTTTTTGTGTCTAATAATATTCTGTTTTATGAAATCATATTTCAGTTGACATTAGAGTACACATCACATGTACTCGGTTTCTTTTGGGCAGAGTGTATTGTCTTTTGTTAAGAAACATCATGATAATGTTGTTGTAGCAAAAGACAACACAATCTACCCAAAAACAATTTCGCAGATATGGTCGTCGGTATAAGCGACGGTACTCCTAGTAATGTCATCGGAATAAGCGTCGGTACACCCAGGGGGCATCGGTATACGCGACGGTGCACCTAGTAGAGGCGTCGGTATGGGCGTCGGTAAGAGCATCACTATTACCGATGCTTATACCGACGCTCATACCGACGCTTATACTGACGCCCATACCGGCGCTATAGTACCGACGTGCATACCGATAGCTACATCGACGTCGCGGCAAAAATAGCCGCATTCATTTCCCTCGGTAAAAACCTCGGTATATGACCGATCTGTTGTAGTGCATCTGTATCTAACATTTAGAGCCTGATCATTTAGATGAGGCTAGCTCTTCCTCTAGGGATGGAAAATATTGACAAAAAGATAGATCCATGCTTAAAAGTAGGCAGATTTTGAAGTACATCACAGTGAGCCGCTTTACTGTGTTGTATGATTCATCTAAGAGGATGCAAAGAGCACCACGTACTGTGAATTCAGTTTTGATCTTGGTTTCTGATTTCATTACACATAGTCGCTCCTCTCTGCGAGTAAGATTGGTCTCTACCTTTCTGCTTGACGGCATATACATACAGCTGGTCGTGTTGTTAATGCAGATTATTGCTTCTCTACGAAAATAAAATTCGTCGGCGGATTGCTGATTAGTTAGATATATATAGATATATATGTGTGGCCATATTGCTCATATTCATTATCTTGGCTCTTTCTTGTTAGTGAGATTTGTCCGTAGCTTTCTGCTTCATTGCATTTGACCAACCATAAAACGTTGAACTCATTCTTGCTTCTCTGTGCTGGTTAGATTAGCCTGTCGTTTTCTAGTTCACAAGAATTTAGTTTCAGCACAACCTTGTGATCATTTAATGCGCTTGAAGTTCTGCGACGTAGTTGAGGGCATGCACTCTTCTCAGGTTGACCTGATGACTCGCAGAATTAATCAGCTGCCTCAACTCTTTGAGTTCGCCTCCGACGTTGAACACAAAGCTGATATTGATCTTACCCATCAAAGCTCGCGATATGGGAATTGCACTAGGATCGTCAGAGAAGAGCAGAGAAGCCCATCGCTTCTGTCTTGTGGATTTCATGGTAAACAAGAGGCGAGGGTTCAAGCTTCGGCAAGTATTTCCTCTGGAGGAGTCCGCAATGCTCGCAGAGAATTTCCTCCCCCGTTAGAAATCCACACAATCAGGCAGATAGGCTCTAATGGCGCGACCCTTCCTCGTAGCACGGTGCAGAGGGACTGTTTCAAGCCCATTCGAAGAGATAGCAGATTGATTTTGATTGACGCAGAAGCCTTCTGTAACTGCCTACATGCAAGCTTCTAGAAGCGATGGACGATTGCGATTGCGGCTCTATCACCCAGACGAGACGTTCATGTCGGAAACGAACGCAGACACTCAACATGTATGCGAACGGCAGGTACTCGGCCCATTGTCGAACGCTGAGGGCATCCGCTCTTGTGACGTTGACCTGATGACTAGCAGAACTAATCAGCTGCCTCAACTCTTTGAGTTCGCCTCCGACGCCGAACACAAAGATGATATTGATCTTACACATCAACGCGCCCGATACACGAATTGCAGGATGATCCTCAAGGAAGAGCAGAGAAGCCCAGCGCCTTTGTCTTATGGATTTAATGGAAATTAACAGCGGAAGGTTCAAGCTTCGGCAACTAGTTCCTATGGAGGAGTACGCAATGCGCGCAGAGAATTTCCTCCCCCGTTAGAAATCCACACAATCCGGCAGATAGACTCTCATGGTGAGACCCTTCCTCGTTGCACGGTGCAGAGGGTCTGTTTCAAGCCCATTGGAAGAGATGGCTGATTGATTTTGATTGAAACACAGAAGTCTGCTGTAACTGCCTACATGCAAGCTTCGAGAAGCGATGGACGAATGCAGTTGTGGCTCTATGAACCTGACGAGATCTTCGTGTCGGAAACTAACGCAGACACTCAAGATGTATGCGACCAGCAGGTAGTGGCCTCATTGTTAAGGAAGAACAGCGTTAAAGAGAAACAGATGGGCTCTATTCAACTTTCTCTTAGTCGATCCAATCACAAAGGCAATATTTGTTTCGAAGGAATTCACAACAGTTCCATTATTTTGATCTTCGCGCAGGGTTTGAGAATCGCCGGGACAACTAGATCAGCGATAAGCTTCATGAATCAAATTCTAAGCTGCTTGCTTAACGATCGGCCGGCATCTACAACCACGGCAGCCGCGATACGGTTGAGTTTATCTAAAAAGTCTCTCATGCAAAGAACCAAAAACGTGGAGCGCTTACAGATTATGCGACGCTTGCAATCCAGACTAACACTCTTAAATTCTGTTATGGATTGCGCACCTCAGAATGAAGGAAAGACGACCATTGTAAATGACAATGTTTGACGCTTGAGCAGATGATGCATACATCAGTGCTCCATTTCGGTTCCACATTCTATTGTAACTAACTTCTGTCCTCTAACTTCTCTATCGACAAGAGAGTACCTTCCAATGATTTTGTCTCTTTCTTGTCCCGAGTCCCGACCATCCTATTATATGAGTGATGCACTCCGTTCTTCGTCGTTCTTCCCCAAGTGTATGTATGTATTTGTGTTTCAGAATCATTAAACCTACCGCCTTTCTCCCAATATGGCTTGCTAGAATTCGAGTTGTTCATTGGAGATACTAATATCCTCATTTATGGGCAGATTTTTTCCATTTGAAGGCCCGTGGTTTAAGGAGTTTAGCGATCGTTGGACGGTTGGACCTGAATCGATATTCTATCTACTAATGAAATTAATGTCTTCACACTGATTGAATGAATATTGTCTCCGAGTTCTTAATGTGACCTCTTGCAGGACCTCCCATCCTTTCCCTCGCCCCGACACCTACAACCAACATCTATTGAAGGTGTTGAGGGCTTCCGTCCAACTCCCTGGATAGGAACACGGTTCAGAGAATACGGTATTCTAATGGCATGTGCTTGATGTATGATAAGTGGGGTGATTACCAAGGGTTAAAGAGGTAGGATGATAGCTTAAATGCTCAAAAAGTTGGAATATTAGGATGCTGAAAAGATTGACTTCTTACTGAAACAAATGTGCTAGTTAGCTGATGGGCCTAGCCAATCCTAATTTCCTAACAAATTGTGCATCGAGACTTCAATTGTTCCTTTGTACGTTTACGCCTCTGTCTCCCTGCATCTCCCTCTCTCTCTCTCTCAAGGTTCATCCTCTTAAGAATTTTGACATTAGTTTTTCTATGCCATTTTTTATACACGAAGAGAAAAACTGAGAATCTCGAAGCTTAATTTATCCCAAGGTCTGAGTTAGTTATAGTTATCACAAAGAATTAAATAGACCATCACTCCTTAAAGCAGATACGACCCAAATGGAATAGTGTAAATAAAGTCTATATTTTTTGTAATGTAAATATGAATGTCGACATATCTTGAAAACCCTTTGTGTGCTTCATTCATTAGAAAAGAATGGAAATATACTACCCATGGAGAACGCATTGTGTGGAAAATAGAACATGCATGTATACGTAGATGGAGTGGTGGAGTTTGTAATAAAGTAAGTCTATGTTCTAAGGGTCAGGCCAGTTCAGAGAGATTTGAAAGTGGACAGGGTCTCATCACTCATGTGTATGGCCAAAGATATCAAGACTAGAGGTCTCTCTTAAACAAGCAATCCACTTAGCCTAGTGGTTAAGTATCAAGGTTGTGAAGGAAGAGGGTTCAATGCCCATGGGGAGCATGGGGAGAGTCTTGTGCCCAAGGAGCTCTAGAGCCTTCTAACTCAAGTTAATGTGAGTTAAATTGAGTCAAGTGAGACCTAACTCGAGAGGCGAGTACACCAACCACTAGTGGACTCTAGTGGAATGTACTAAGGTAGTGGTCGAGAACACTCCAGCCATTAGTAGGCTCTAGTGGAAGATATGAAAGAAGTGGAGGAGATTGCACATGCACTTGTGGACTCTAGTTACATTTGTAGTCCTCATTGATTCGAGCAGTTATATATACAGGCATAAGGTTGCGAGGAGAGTCATCTCTGTGGCATGCGATGGTCGAAATATTGCATTGGTATCAGATCCTAATTTTCATGGAAACCTTGATGAGATTTTGTTATCTTCATGCTCTTTGTTTGTAGAATACTCCTCATTCTTACGTGCTCATTCTTGCCCGCATTTGTCACGAAGCAAGTGAGGATATGCTTTCTTATTATTAATGCATTATTGTGCTGCCTTTCGTGCACCATGATTGCATTGTTCAAGTGTGCAGAAGAGGTCAAAATACATTCTAATATTTCCATACTACACTATTGGAAAGTTTTAATCCATTCCAGCAGTCGGGGATTGACCCCTCAACTTCACCATGCAGACAATCTCTCTTATCCAAGAGGACGAGGGACATTCATGTCATTTTATTGTCCAAAAAAATAATCAGATCCTTGTTAATGGCGCTGTAGAAGCTTGTCACCTACAAGAAAAAAGCAAAGATGTCTTCATGCGATGGCGGTCAAGTCTTGAACGCAATACGTTGAACAAGAGGAGTATCTTTGCTGTCCACGAGATGAACCATCGTTGGCAGTAATGTCTGTCTCAATTTTACTATAGCTTATTGCTTATTACACAATGCTGGAGGAGCATCTACAGAAGCATAAAATAGCAAAAGACCATGCTCTACATCAGCAATATCTAGCGGTGTTGATCGCTAGTGTAGAATTGCCGACCTTATTATGCAGACACTCTCTACTATCCTACACAGTAAGCAAAATTCATAATTGCAATCTATTTTTGCAATTCAAATGACGGCGCTGTACAACTTTTGGCCACTGTGGTGTAAGCCTGAGAAGGACAGCTTTACATAACTTTTTGGCTGCTGTGGTGTAAGCCTAAGAAGGTGACTTTGCAAAAGAATTTACAAGATTTCTTTGTAAATCAAAACAAAAGGTGCATAGACCTTGCTGTGCGCAGATGGAACTTGCGACCTCTGTGTAGAGAATCCAAGAGAGTGGTAGGACGCGTGATTCAAACCCAAGTCATTTGCGATGAAATCACTTTCTGCTATCTGTCATAACTGTACGCGTTACTACCTGTTATAGACTTCAGTTATTAAAATTATGGCTCTTCATTCCATCCTATAGAAGCTTACAGACCAAAAGTAGGACGAAGATATGAGCAGAATGTAGCTTACGAGAATGGCACCCGTAACATGTTCAAGAAGGATCTCTATGTTATCCACGACCACTTATTGCAAAGAGCTCTGCTTCATCCAACATAGCAAGGCTCGTTGGTCATATAGTGGATGCTATCTAAGCAATACATGTTTGATATTGGTTTCGAACCCAAACAAGAGTAGTAAGCATTTCCCATCCATTCTCTCTTGAGCAACCTGGCGGTCTACATTTTCCAAGTATTTTCAAGAATGAAAAGGAGCATAATCGATGTTCCATTATCACACAAAGCAAAACATCAAAGGATTGAAGCCAATTGTGAGCATGACTACGAAGGTAGAATCTTCCCGAGGATCAAAGGAAGGACGTAGATTAATTTGGAGATAAGTATCTTCCAAGTTAATGATTGCTTTCAATATTTGTTTTGCTCTATGCTTTCATGCAGGATGCATATTCTTATCAATGAAGTATAGAAGAAAATTTCATTTTTGATAATCATGATGCAAATTATTGAAAGCTAAATGGAAGAGCATAAATTTGTTGAAACACTCATTAAGCACAAGCATGCATCTATATGTCACTGCATGGGAGTAAAAGAATGTTGATGCATTTTTCCTTTCAAAAAATGTTTTCATGCACTAAACATGTTTTTTTCTTGCTTCAAAAAGATAGTTAATGCTTAAGATTATGCCTTCGAATGGTTATATCTTTTTGAAAGCTAGGAAGTAGAGTTTTTGTGCATGGATGATTGGGAACATGAATTTTCAAGCTCAAGAATTGCTTGATTTATGTTTGGTGCATGAAAGGACAATGCCAACATGTGCATGTACTCACATGCATTTGCATGCAAGAACAACCATTTTCACATGCGTGATTGTTTGTTAAATACTTATACTTTTGTTACCTTCTTTTTATAACTTGACTTAGATAGCCAGGAACATAGCAAACTATATTATTGCAAGGCTCTTCGCTGCCATGCAACTCAAGTAGCTAGTTTATTTTCCCAGATGTGATACTTAGATATCACAAATTAGGAGTCTTGATTAGGAAAAGCAAGCCCTTCAAAAGTAAGTGTTCGATTTTCTTGCTTATTGGAATGGCAAGAAAATAGAGCTTTCCTTAGTTTTGTGTAAGCTAAATAGATCTTAATGAAGAAACCCAAGTAATCTTTAGGAAACAAGATATTTTCCTAAAAAATACATCAAAGTAAGTTTTAGGAGTTAACCTACTTCCTATAGAAAAGACAACAAAGAAAATAGTCTAGTTAACTATTTCCTTGGATTAAAAGAAATATCTTTTTGACAAGCAATAAAGCCTTAAGTCTAGTCTCCAGATCTTTGGGCATACACATGAGTGACCAAACGGTGCCCAATTTCAGATCTGTCAGAATCGGTGGGACCCTTAGAACATTGAATTACTTTATTACATTCTTCCAAGTCTATGATCTAAGGATCCGAACGGTTCAGATGGATCTTAAATCGGACACCATTTGCGTATCCGTGTGTATGACCAAAGATCTCCAGTTTTGACTTACTAGGAGGTCTTGTGCTCTTGTGAACAAGTGATCCACTTAGCTTAGTGGTGAAGACTCAAGGATGTGAAGGAGGAGGTCTTGGGTTCAATTCCCATGGGATTCAAGGGGGGAGTCTTTGGCCCAAAGAACTCTAGAGCCTTCTAGAAGCATCAAGTTGAGATAACTCTGGTTAATTGGGACACTTCGAACACATCTAGTTAGATGGTTGAAACTTGGATGGTTAGTATAAGAAGGCAGTCCCCTCGAGAGAGCTATATACTGAGGCATTTGGTTGGGAGGAGAGTCATCTCCCTAGCACGTGGTGGTCATAATATTATAGAGTTCATGAAGCTCAGAAATATTCTCAATATGGATTTTGGTAATCTTATCAGTAGGGCACATATGAGACATCTGTATCTAACATTTAGAGCCTCACAATTCAAATGAGTCTACATCTTTTGATAGCCATGGGAAAGCCATGCCAAGAAGGTAGACACATTTAGAAAACTAGATAGATTTTGAACTATGTCATATTGGTACAAAATAAGCATCATTGATAATTCTTTACATGTATGTTATTGGATGTCTTGAGAAACATTGTAGTGATTTATCGAGCCTTATTAGTGTTTGTTTGCAACTCTTTTCTTGAGTAATACAAATTGAATGTTTTGGATTCATAATGGGAAAGAGACTCTCAAACATATAAGAGAACTACTTATTTCATTTTTCTGCATCTTTAGTTTTCAATGATCTAATATTGAATTGGCCCATAGAAACTTTAAAAAACTTTCGCAAGTAACATTTCAAAAATTGGAGTGACATTTCCCCTGTATGATGCGCTTACTTAGACTCACTGATTGGTGTCTCAGAGAAGCCTGTATTAGCTCCTCTGGTGATGTTAACCCCCAGCTCATTTTTAAAAACTACCCTTGTAATAAGTGGAGATCCAAGTTGCTTCAATCTAAAACTAGCACTAGAGATAGTATGATAGACTTCATCAGATGGCATATTGAAGGCTTTAAGTTGTAAAGTTTTCCCTCCTATGGGAAGGCCCTTTGTACCTTTTTATTTCTTGCATCAATTTTAAATTTTTTATTTGCTCAAAAAAAAAAAATTGGAGTGAAGTGTAGAACGTAACCATAATCTCCATTTTGGGATGATAGAATACTGAATTGATCCATAAGATCCTTAAAAATATTTTGGAAGTCCCATTTCAAGAATCTCCATAATCTCTTGATATGTTTTGAAAGGGCATCTTCTAGAAGTGAAATTATTCATGCCATTTACAAATTATTTGGAGATGATATAAAATATTTACATTCATAATGAGATTAATTGAACTAATCCATTTGTTGAGTGTCTAGAAACCACACCAAGTCATCTTTAGATCCAAGATCAACCATGAAAAGATCACTTTTAAGGCCATCAACCACCACCATTTGAATTTATTAGATACTATGAGTGTCATCAGATTGCTTCAAGCCAAGTCTTTGGAGCATTAGGTATCACAATGTACTTTTTCAACAACTCAACACTGTTTTTTGATAAGTCAGCATTAATCTCAAACAAACTATAGAGTAAGCTCTAATATTAGAAGGTAGTGTACTTAAAACAAGTGTTGCTTCAGAAAGGGATGGTCTTCAATTATTTATTGAATCCTTTACGTATGTGTCTCTTCTTGTGAAAATGATAGAATGAAAAGAACTCAATAAGATGAAAAGAAGATATAAACATTTTCTATGGATTGGAGACCCTTAAAAGACACGAAGACCTATGATTAAATGTCACATCTTTACATACCCAAAGAAACTAGGTAGAATGGAAACTATTAATGTTCACATACTTGTATATCACACTCCATTTCTCACCTATTTTGATGATCTCCAAGGGTTCTAGACTTCCTACATCTCGTTGAAATGTTTGTACCATTACAAAGCTTCGCTTTTTTTTAAGCTATTTAGATGAGAGAGTTGTGGTCAAAGCTCATATGGTTAAACCATTATCGGATCACACTACACTTCTAACGTGTTTTGGTGATCTTCAAATGTTCTGAACTTGCTACTTCTCTTTGAAATGCTTGAAACAATATGAAGCTTCACTTTTGTTTAAGCAATGATTAGAATTCGCCACTTAGAATCACAGAGAATGTTTCCATTTGCTTTACCATTTCACACATTAAGTGGATAGAAGTGATATTATTTATACTTAAAAAAAGAATAGACCCTACATGAAAATTATAAGTTTTGTTTACCTTTCCATTACACACTCTAAATTAGCTCTCTCTTCTCATCAGATTGTCTCATTATCTCTATTGGATATCTTCACACTAGTATCTAACCAATCCATGAAGCAGATAGCATTAAACACGTGCTTTGGTAGACCTTAAACTCCAACATTTGGTATGAGAGCAGGTTGCTGCATCATCTAGGGCATCGTTGACACCTCTTCGATCATAGTCTGAGAACCGCACAAAGTTTGTTGTGCATACTTAGGGTTCCAAAATTGCAATCTAAGCTTGTTTTGACCTTTGAATGCACTATCACAATGCTTGTGCATGCTATTTTGTCTTTTTGTGTGAAAGCTATATAGAGGTTTTGGTTCGCTAGTATAAGCATCTCGAAGTCTGCTATAGGTTTATGACAACTTATCAGGGTAGTTATGTTCAAATCTTTTGAATAGTCATTTTTCTGCATAAAGGTATTTTAGTGAGTGATTATGGCTGAAAGTAGTGATGTATTTCGTCTCCTCGGATAGTACAAGCTACCCATTGTGGGTTTATATGATGCATCATATATTGGTGACAAAGGGATTATGGAATATTGTACAAAGTGTTGAAAAACATCCTATTACAGCTGCAAATACAAGTACTAAAGCTGATGTAGATGGCATCGATAGGTGGTGATATTCTGCAGATTCCCCTTTGTGATGTGGTTCTTGTTGCATCTACTATAGAGCAAATTTGTTGCGATGACAGAGATGCTTAGGCACATGAATTGATATCCTTGTCTGTCAAATCTCCCATTATTCCTCACATTCGCTCTTGAAGAACAACTAAGAATGTTTGGGATACACTAACCACATTGTATCATGATGGAACAATTAATTTATGTTGATGAATTCTTGCCTCAGAGTTCACTTTTGTAGAATGTTTTGAATAATCTTCTTGGTTCATACCAGAGTTTTGCTTCTAGAAGCCTCTCGTAACTGCCTACATGCAAGCTTCTAGAAGCGATGGACGATTGCAATTGCGGCTCTATCACCCAGACGAAACCTTCATGTCGAAAACGAATGGGGACACTCAACATGCATGCGACCGGCAGGTACTAGCCCGATTGTAGAACGCTGAGGGCAGCCCCTCGTGGGGTTGACTTGATGACTAGCAGAACTAATTAGCTGCATCAACTCTTTGAGTTCGCCTCCGATGCCGAACACCAAGCTTATATTGATCTTACACATCAACCCTTCCGATATAGGAATTGCACAATGATCCTCAAAGAAGAATAGAGAAGCCCAGCGCCTTTGTCTTGTGGAGTTAATGGTAAACAAGAGCCGAAGCTTCAAGCTTCCGCAGCTAGTTCCTATGGAGGAGTACGCAATGCGCGCATAGAATTTCCTCCCCCGTTAGAAATCCACACAATCCGGCAGATAGTCTCTAATGGCGAGACCCTTCCTCGTTCCTCGTATGCGACAGTAGGTACCGGCCCCATTGTCGAAGAAGGACAAGTCTATTCAACTTTCTCTTAGTCGAACCAAGCTATGAAGCTTGGCATAGTTGCAAGCTATTCGTTGCTCATCAACGTGTTTGTGGTTGGCTGGCATATGCATTATTTCCTGAAAAACCTCCTAGAAAATTGCAAAATAAAGCACTGAAATGTATTTTTGTTGGGATGAATTTGGAAAACAAAGGTTGTCATCTGTATCATCCACAAACTAAAAGCATTTTGATTAGCTGTGATGTTTTTTTTTGTGGAAGATGCTATTCAACCATAACTCTCATGTACTAAGGAGACATATGTTAGCTCCAAAGACATGTATGATACATTGTTGCCTCCTTTTATAGGTGGACAGTCTAGTGCTAGTACTAATGAGGCAACTTCTTAGCCTTTACACGTTTCATGTGATGATGTAGATCATTCTATTTTTGATGCAGAATTACATGATACACTTGTCGATGAGAGAGCTGATATTGAGGAGGCACGAACTATGCCAAAATGGCTGGTGCAAACTTTACATGACAACAAATTAAATGCACTTCTATCATATTGTTCTCATTCAGGCTCTCGTAGTGCCTCTTTTGCATGAGATTGCTATTCTATGGCTGCACCTATTCTCTACGATGAGAATGAGCCTCTTTTGTTTGTTGGAGCACAAAACTTAGAAAATTGATTGGCTACTATGTAATCCGAATATGATGCTATATTGAAAAATGGTACCTGGTCTTTATGTGACTTGCCTCCTAGCAAAAAAGCCTTTGGCAATAAGTGGTTATACAAGCTGAAGCATACGCCTGATGGAATAATTAACATGTATAAGGTTGGGCTTGTTGCAAAGGTTTATGCGTAGGAAAGAGGCATTTGATGAGACCATTGCTCCTACTTGCCGAATGACTATTGCTCATAGCATGTGTGCACTTGCAGCTCATCATGGTTGGAATGTACATCAATTGGACATTAAAACTACATTTCTAAATGGTGACTTGCATAAATAAGAATATGTGTTTTAGTCCCGTGGCTTTGTGCAGAAAGGGCATGAAGACTTGGTGTGGAGGTTCAAAAAAGGTTTATACAGATTGAGACAAGCACCACGTGCTTGGTATAAAAAGATACATACCTATTTGATTGCACATGGGTTTGAGAATAGTCCAACTAAAAGCACTTTATATATGAAGCGTGCTAATGATGTGCTTCTGATCATTGTTGTGTATATTGATGACATGCTACTCACTAGTCCTCATGAGAAGCATATTGCTTATTTTAAAGCTGATTTACATGCCCCATTTGAGATGTTTAATTTGGGGCATTCACATCATTATTTGACCATTTAGTTTATGCAACTTGATGTCTGAATTGCTTTGTGTCAAATGAAATATATTGGCACATTATTGTAGTGTTTTTGCCTTGAAGACTGCAAACCTATTGCTACTCCTATGGAGACAGGTTTGCGATTGAGTCTTCATGATGCTAGAGATTCACTTGTTGATTTTCTCTATCAATAGTCTATTGGTTGCTTGATTAACATCTTTCCCTACTTGAGTGGTACCTAGCTACTTGGATTGTTTTATCCCAAAAGGGTATAACTACTACTAGATCTACATGCTTGTTTTTATTATGAATGGATGGGCTGCTATGACACTCGCATGTCGACTAGTGTCTTTTTCTTCATGCTTGGTAGCTCACGTATATCTTGGTTGAACAAGAAGCAGCCTATTAGGGCCACTTTCAGTTGTGAGGCTGAGTATAGGGTAGCTTTCATAGGGACTATTGAGTGTGTGTGGCTCAGATGCCTTATGGTTGATTTGGGTGTTGGTCAACTTGGCACATTTGCCCACGTAGGAGAACATTGCATACCTTTTAATGAATGCTTTGTCTAGGGAGAAGCTTGAAGCTTTTTGCAAAGCTCTTTGACTCTTGGGAAGATTATGATTTCTTCGTGATGCCTGAATCCACTATATGACCCTAAACTTTCCTAATTTTCATTCACTTAACTGAAACTTTCCATGTTCTAGACCTATTTTATTATCTAAATGATTACCTTTAACACCTTGGGCACTACCATGGCCTCTATATCCCTAGACCCTGCTCCTAAGCCCTTTTATACATTTTCATAGACCCCTAAAACGTTGCCAAATAAATTTTTGAATAAAAGGTTTCCCAAGATGGATAAATGAAAAAGGATGATGCCCATGTGTTTTAGGATTTGCAATTTCTTTGCAAGTAGAGATACAATTTTGGCTACAAGTCCTCATTTTAGTAAAGACTTTCACGATATAAAAGGTTTTGAACAATGAAATCGGAATCCTTCATCGCACAAAAATATCAACTCACCATACAATGATGTCTATGCCATTTATGGAAAGTCATAAAATGTTCTTTCTTAAGATGAACATTATAGTTCATGTACTTTCTTAAGTTTAAGATTATAGTTACTAGGATTAAAAGTGAAAGCATTTAATGATCTTTCTTAAGTTGTTTCTTAAATAAAGAATCATCTCATAACCTGAACAAAAACCATATCTTGGATAATCATGTTTAGTCCATGCACCATTCCATGAATCATAAATTGAAATGGTCAATGTTTTTTGACATATCAACGAGATCAATACCTCTACACAATTCTCGAATGAGAGGAGAGACATATACGTTGATGCAGTTGACTTGTTGTTTTCATGAAAATAAAACGTAAAGCATTAAATGTTCCTTCAAAGTTGAAGATCATATTTCATGTACATATTCATTTTATTATAAGTTGAAGATCATAGTTCATGTACATATTCATTAAATAATAAAAGTAAAAGTTCAATTTACTTATAGTAGATAGCCCTTCCATCGAAAGGACATGTTGATGGAGAAAGCTCTCATTGTTTATAATGTGACTGAACAAAAAACACGGTATAAAATATTAAAATTTGATCGCATTTAATTAGTTTAAAGAGATTGGATAGATACTTAGAATGTGAGAGAAATGGTTGAAAGAGATACAAAGAATACGCACACATGGATATTCACATAAATACAAACATGCACATAGATACAAACATTAGTGCATACACAAATGTACGCATGTTCATACACTCACACATACATATACACAAAGATAAACACATAAACACATGCACATGCACATGCATATGTTCATGCATGTACACATGCATTAATTCACACAAACACCCACACACATATGCAACTATACACATATTCACACACATATACATGCACACACTCTTACATTCACACATGCACATATGCGCACACACATTCACATGCATGTATATAAGTTTAAAGTAAAATTGTTTATTTTTTGAAATTCCAATTCCAAGAAATATTGGATTTTGGATAAACATAAGAGAAATTTGGACGATATGTACGATAGTTAATATGAATGTGATTTTTGATCCTCATATGTATTCTAAATATGTACATTTAATACATTCATCTTTGTTTTTTTAAATAGTCATTGATAGCGACAAAAAGAAAAATTCAAGTAGGTTGCATGCCATGTTAAGGTTCGCTTAGGGGAGCACTATATTGTGCTCTCTCACTACAGTAGACAAGATTTTGGAAATACACTTATGATTTCAAGATCAACCACGAAGGGGAAACGATACAAGAATACATGACTGATACATGAAGTCCCACAACTTGGGAGTGATAGGGGACTGATAGGTATGGATAACTGGACTAAAGATGATACAGGAGATCCCACAACCCGAGAGTATAGGTATGGAACAAGATATGTCGATTACAAGAATTCCATTCAGGGATATGAACTAGATACAAGAAATAACTCGAAAATTTCTCATACTACGAGACTACAAGAGGACAAGGCTAGATGTCCAAGAAATAGACTAGACAAGACGAGAACAAGCAACAAGACAAGAATTAGAACTGGAACTTGGAGAGTACTTACTTGGCGGTCATGACTCCTTGAGCTTCCAAGATTGGTATTGGCAAGACTCAAAATGAATATGGCCAACCCCTCCTTATATAGATTTTCAAGGACGGTTACCAAAGGTGGTTACGACTTGATGATGCCATTGATGATGTCATCAACTAGAAATAGGACCCTTGGTTATCAGAATTCAACAAATAGCGAGTCGATCTTGGGGTTTTGGCACATTTTGGATGCAATGCTAGCATTAGT
>CM035406.1:103228276-103231190 GCA_020310875.1 Ceratopteris richardii
TGGCATTCTTCAGCAAGCTTGATCGCATCCCTGTAGATATGAGGCCACCATAGTCTTTTGTGAATGATTCTATGAGCCAAATCTTCCCCTTTTAGATGCCCTTCACTGTGTGCTGCCTCCAGCAAAAGATTTACCTCCTCTGGATAAACACACTTTCTCAAGATACCATCGTGACAATATCTATATAAATTTCCATTTATAAGTGATTATGCTTTGGTTTTGAGTAGAAATCTTCTCTTTTCTATAGGTGTCAAGTGTTCTGGGTGCTTTCCAATAGTGAGAAAATGGAGAATTCCATCATACCAATCAGCATGAGTTGCTACTAGGAAGAGATTACCATCCACCACTTCATCATTAATTCTTGTTGCCTTCTCGCTCATTGCATCATGGATACTTGATATGTCATGTAGTGCTCTCTTCCTGACTTAATATGAATATCAAACTTAAATTCTTGAAACAAGAGTAACCATCTCCAAACCCTTCGAGCTACTCTAGGCTTGTTTATCAAGTACTTCAAGGGCTAATGGTCAGATATGACTATAAAATGATCACCCAGAAGGTAATGCTGAAACTTCTGAAGAGAAAATACAATAGGCAAACCTTCCCTTTTGGTCGTACTGTAGTTCCTTTCTGCCTTGGTGAGTAGTCTGTTGGCATAGGAGAAGGTCTATCAACCTTGTGTGATGATGGTTGAGCTAGAACTGCACCCACAGCATGAAGACTGGCATCTGTATGCACATGAACTCCAATGAGGAGTAAGGAACGCTTAAAAGTGGAGCCGTACATAACCTCAATTTTAGTTCACAAAATGCTTTCTCAGCTTCAAGACTCCATGAGAAGGGGAATATAACTCATTGATTACCAATCAAACCTGGACCCTTGTTGATCTTCCCCTTGGCCGTAAGCCCATAACTCCATGAGTGGAGAATATAACTCCATGAGTGAAAAATATAACTCATTGATTACCAATTAAACCTGGACCCTTGTTGATCTTCCCCCTGGCCATAAGCCCATTACTTGTCGATGGTTATTGCGAATGAAATACAATCTTGATGGCACTATTGCACGCTACAAGGCTGGTCTCATCGCTCGTGGGTACTCCCAAATTCCTGGCTTAGATTTCAATGAAACCTTTTCACTAGTTATCCGTTTGACATCCCTATGCCTTCTCTTTGCCCTTGCTGTTGAACTTGATCTGGAGATTGATCACCTTGATATTCAAATGGCCTTTCTCCATGGAGATCTCCCCGATGATATTTACATAACCCAGCCTGAGTTTTTTGTATCTGAAGAGAACCCACATCGTGTCTGTAAAACTCCATCGCTCTCTTTACGGTCTCAAACAATTTCCTTGACTATGGTTTCAAAAGTTTAACTCCTTCATGCTCTCTCATGGGTACACGTGGCTGTTAGTTCAACCTAACATCTACACACGCCATGAGCCACGCCACTTTCTAATTGTGGCACTCTATGTCGATGACATTCCTCTTTTTGGCTCCATGTGTACCCTTATTGAGAAAGCCAAACATGAGTTAGGATGTGTCTTCAAACTCACCAATTTAGGCTCTCTCACTTTCTTCCTCGGTATGCATGTCATTCGTTCCAAATCTGATGGAACCATGTATTTGCATCAGTCATGCTATTCCCGTGAGCTCCTTCACCCTTTTGGGTTTGATTCAATCAAACTGTCCCCTACACCTCTTGCTCTAAAAACTCGCCACCACCTATCTGATAATCCTCCAGCTTCCCCTCCACACCCACATGATCCATCGAGTGTTTTGTCATTAGTGCGCCCACTAAAATTGGTAAATTGCATTACCTTGTTTCATGTACACGTTCCGATTTCTATTTTGCAAGAAATTATCTGTCGCGATTCATGCATAATCCCCTCCTTACACACTGGCACTCTCTCAAATTATGCATTCGCTACCTCTAAGCTACCAAGCACTTTTGCATCACCTATGCATGCTCTTCCACTCAGAGTCCCTCCCTTTGTCTTCATGGCTGGCCGCACTCTGATTGGGGGGGAGGGGGGGGGGATTAGTACTCGGAAATCTACTGCCAGTTGTGTGTTTGTTTTGGCAGGAGGAGTGGTTTCGTGGTTCTCTAAATAACAAACCTCCGTGGCTCTTTCATCGGCTGAAGCAGAATTTTTTGCCTTAGCATTAGCAGCAAAAGAAGGCATTTGGTTGGAGACAGTCATCAAAGAACTCCTACCTGATTACAATATTCCTATCAAAATTTTATGTGATAATATGTCCTGCATTCAACTTGCTAGCAACCCTAAGCACTCTGAAAAAACCAAACATGTAGATTTAAAATACCACTTCATTCGTGAACTGGTTGAGAACAAACGGCTCCAACTAGCTCATACTTCAACCCATTTGATGTGGGCTGATATGCTCACAAAGCCTTTGCCAGCAGACAAATTTGTATAGTGTCGAAGATATCTGGGACTTCATGAACTCCCTGCTGAATTCAAGCTCGGTACTTGAGTTAAGGCGCAGTGTTGGAATGCCACATGTGTAACTCAAGTACACGCGTATGCCAGCGCAGCTACGAATGGCGTGCATTCCTAACAGATTGTGTCGGTCACGTATGAATAAACAGATCATTTGAATAATAAAAATTGTAACTGTATCGAATCACGTCTCTGTGTAACGTACGGGCCTGTGAGGTCTGGTGGTTCTCCTTTTCCCACAGATTGAAACGCAGAAGCCTGCTGTAACTGCCTACATGCAAACTTCTAGAAGCCATGGACGATTGCAATTGCGGCTCTATCACCCGGACGAAACGTTCATATCGGAAACGAACGGAGACACTCAACATGTAGGCGACCAGCAAATACTGGCCCCATTGTCGAACGCTGAGGGCATCCGCTCTTGTGACGTTGACCTGATGACTAGCAGAACTA
>CM035406.1:103246190-103313690 GCA_020310875.1 Ceratopteris richardii
AGCAATGTTATTTGCAACGTTGACAAATTGGATAGCATCGCATATGCGACGTCCTGTGTTCCACAGCATCGCATAAGTGACGCTCTAGAATGTTAAAAAAAAAGTCGATTTCTCCCTCGCACATTTGTGCCGGGATTTGGACGGGAGAGCAAGAAGAGAACGAGCGAGAGAGAGAGAGAGAGAGAGAGAGAGAGAGAGAGAGAGAGAGAGAGAGAGAGAGAGAGAGACAGAGAGAGAGAGAGAGAGCATGAGAGAGAGAGAGACACGCATCGTTGAAGCTAGGTATGCACACACACACACACTTCCACATGATGCAAATGCCCCAAATCGAATATCTTAAATGAGGTATGCAAACCAGCCTTAAAATCAGCAATATTCTCCTCATGAGGACCACTGAGTAGCATGTCATCAATATACACAACAATGATCAAAAGCACATCATTAGCATGCTTCATATATAAAGTGCTTTTAGTTGGACTATTCTCAAAACTATGTGCAATCAAATAGGCATGTATCTTTTATACCAAGCCGATGGTGCATGTTTCAATACGTATAAATCCTTTTTCAACCTGGACACCTAGTCTTCATGCCATTTCTACACAAAGCTAGGAGCCTAAAAAACATATACTTATTTATGCAAGTCACCATTCAGAAATGGGGTTTTAATGTCAAAATGATGTGCATTCCAACCATGATGACCTGCAAGTGCACACATGCTATGAACAATAGTCATTCGGCAAGTAGGAGCAACGGTCTCATCAAAATCAATGCCTCTTCCCTACGCATAACCCTTTGCAACAAGCCCAACCTTACACATGCTAACTAATCCATTGGGCGTACGCTTCAGCTTGTATACCTACTTAGTGCCAATGGCCTTCTTGCTAGGAGGCAAGTCACATAAAGACCACGTACCATTCTTCAATATTGCATCATATTAGGATTACATAGAAGCCATCCAATTTTCTAAGTTTTGTGGTCCATTAGACAAAACAGGCTCATTCTCATCGTAGAGAATAGATGCAGCCATAGCATAGAAATCTCATGCAAAAGAGGCAGTATGAGAGCTTGAATGAGTATGATATGACAAAAGTGCATTTAATTTGCTGTCATGTAAAGTTTGCACCAGCCATTTTGGCATAGTTCTTGCCTTCTCAATATTAACTCTCTCATCGACAAGTGGATCATGTAAATCTGCATCAGAAATGTAATGATCTACATCATCACATGAAACCTGTAAAGGGTAAGAAGTTGCCTCATTAGGAATAGCACTAGACTGTCCACCTGTAAAAAGAGGCAGCAATGTATCATACATGTCTTTGGAGCTAATAGATGCCTCCTTCGTTTATGAAAGTAATGGTTGAATAGCATCTTCCATAAGAGCAACATCATCCGCTAACCAAAATGTTTTTAGTTTGTGGATGATACAGATGATAACCTTTTCTTTCCAAACTCTAGCCAACATAAATACATTTCACTGCTTTATCATTCAATTTTCTGTCATGTTTTTTAGGAACATGACAAACACGTAGATGAGCAACAGATAGCCTCCGACTATGCCAAGTTTCATATGGAGTGATAGACTACAATGTTGCAGTCGGACTCTTGTTAAGTGCATATATTGCACACATAATAGCCTCAAGCGAGAAACTATGTGGTAAATCCTAACTTTTGACCATACACCTCACCATCTCCATGCATGACCTCATCTTTTGTTCAGCAACTCCATCTTGTTGAGGTGTACATGGCACTATACACTGATGTTTTATCCCAAATTTAGCCAGAAATGCATTAAAGTCAAAAGACATATCTTCACCCTTCGATCAGAACGGAGGGTGCCCATTTTACATGCTGATACATGCTCAACCAAAACTAAAAAATATTGGAAGAACATAAACACTTTGGACTTTGATTTCAATGGATATACCCATGCATGCCTTGAAAACTCATCGATGAAAGTCACGAAGTAAAGATAGTTCCCAAAAGAAGATGTTCAATAAGACCATAGACATCACTATGAACAAGATGCAATTTCTGACTAGCTCGAAGTGAACCATCTTTTGGGAATGAGGAATGCTGTATTTTGCCCAAAGTACAACCTTCACCTACATGTTTACCACGTACCATAAGATTGGGCAAATAGGACACCATTTTTTGTTTGCAAGCGTACCAAAGTAACAGAATTCAGATGACCAAAGAGTGGATGCCAAATCTTTGCATCTCACATAATGTGAGAATCATGTATTGCACATGCTGAACTGTTTATAGTTTTTACTTAGTCTATGAGCTTATATAGGCCATGTCATAAAATGCCAAAAGCAATAATCACATTGTCATTTTACAGATGATGAACTATACATCTTTCATCAACAAATTTCACAACCGAGCCAATCTTGGCTAAAGTTGAAACTCATAATAGATTCTTCTTGATCTCTGGCACAAATAAAGCATCTGACAATGTAAAACAACTACCATCACTAGTTGTCAGAATGATCTTACCAATGCCCATAACAGGATAACAGGAGTTGTTGGTGCACGTGACAGTATTCCCTATAGGGGACGGCTCAAGTGAAATGAAGAAACTATGCTGCAATGTAATATGTTTGGTTGCCTCACTATCCAAGTACCAAACATCTGAGTCTATAGCAAACATACAATGCTCATGAGAAGATTCAAAAGTGCACATAGTAGTAAACACCCACTCTTGAATCTCCAAGACATTAGTAGACTCTCTTTTTGGTGTAGAGACCTCTGCAACAACCTTTTAACCTCTTTCTTCTTTACCTCTTTAGCAACGAGTTTTGGACACCTCTTAATAACATGATCATTTTCTTTACAATATTTGCAAAATAATTTTTGCTTTTCTATTTTCTTCTAATCTCCATGTTCCTTCTTTGATTGTGCTAAATTAGTTTATTTTTGCTTACTAGTAGAAGAGCTCCATTTACCTTTGACTTTTTGTATTACCAAGAAAGCCCGATCTGCTACATGCATAATGGACCTGTTCTGCCTAGAGAGATCTTCCTCCAATAGAAAAGAGACTTACTCCCCAAATGATAAGGCCTTTAGATCAAACGAAGAGTAGAAGCAAAAATCTGGTATGAATCAGGAAAACTATTCAAAACATTCTACAAAAGTGAACTGTCACGCAAGAATTCATATATAGAAATGATTTGTTTCATCAAATCTTCTATCTTGGTTCGAAAACTGTCCATAGAATCACCTTCACTCATATGCTTACTCTCCAACTGTTTTCAAAGGTAGCCAACATGAGCCTCATTCATAGCTTGATACAATGTGGTTAGTGTATCCCAAGCATTCTTAGTTGTTGTGCATGTGAGGAATAATGGCACATTTGACAGAGAAGGGTATCAATGCATGTACCATCGTAAACCTTAGATTCCATGTCAATTTACTATATCTCATGTTTGCTTAGGATTCTGGATAAACTAATGCTACCATTTCATCCGAAATGTGCCAAAACCACAAGATCGACTAGCTATTTGCTAAAATTTTGACAGGTGGAGGTCCTCTTTCTAGTTGATGACATCATTGATGACATCATCAGGTCGTAACCGCCTTTGGTAACCGCCCTTGAAAACTATATAAGGAGGGGTTGGCCACATTCATTCTCAGTCTTGCAATTAAAAATCTTGGGAGCTCAAGGAGTTGTCACTGCCAAGTAAGTACTCTCCAACTTCCATTTCCAGCTCTCCTCTTGTTCCTTGTTCTAGTCTTCTCTAGTATAGTTCTTGGACATCTTGTCTTGTCCTCTTTTAATCTCATAGTATGAGATCTTGTTGAGTTCTTTCTTGTATCTATTTCATCTCCCAAAAGGGAGTTCTTGTAATCCAGATATCTTGTTCCATACTTATATTCGTGGTTGTGGGATCTCTTGTATCATCTCTAGTCGAGTTATTCATACCTATCAGTCCCAACTTTTGTATCGTTTTCCCTTAGTGGGTGTTCTTGTAATCAGAAGTGTATTTCCAAAATCTTGTCTATTGTAGTCAGAGGGCACAATCTAGTGCTTTCTTGACATTTTGGCAAGAGTAGCTTCATGAAGACCAGACACCATGGATTCCCTATGCAAGGAGATTCAATCTACCATAAAGAACTTGATTGAACATGTCCAAGAGATGAAAAGATTGCTACAACAAGATGATCGATCAGCTTCAAGCTATGCCTTGAATATCAAGATGTTGTTTCATGGAACTACATATCAAGAAGACGACATGGTTAATTAGTTTCGAAGTGGCCTCAATCCTAAAGTCAAATTTGTCATGCTATCCATGCCTCAAGCAAATACCTTGGAGGATGTTATCAATCAAGCAATTTAGTGTGAGAATCATTCATTAAGTGAAATCCAAGTTCAAGATTCAGAAGTCTTGACTAATGAACACACTAGTCCTCAAGAATCTGAACCAAGAATCTTTGAAGCCCAAAAAGTCATTACACATGATACAGAGTATGCATGTTATGAAGATATCAAGAAGGTAAAGGATAAGGAGGAGTTCATGTTCAATCAAGGAGGTGTGGTTACTCAACACTCCTCATCAAAGATCTTGGAAACACCACAACACTCCACTAGAAGCTCAAAGAATCTATCGCATGAAGAACCCAAGGAAGCTCAAGAGAGAGCAAGTCCTTCACCACTGATCAAGATTGAGGATCATGAAGAATTCGAGGTCATGCATGTATTAGATTCAAGCATCTCTCAAGGAAGATTGGAATGCCTTATTCATTGGAAAGCATATGACATCATTAATCATACTTGGCAACTTACAGAAAATATTCTCAAAGAAAAATTCAAGGTTCATGAATTCCATAGGAAGAATCCAACGAAACCCAAGCTAGAAAACATGGCCGCTCCTCATGGAACTCATATCATGAGGGGGAGGTGATGTCATGGACACAAAGAAAACCATCTTAAACCTTAGATTCCATGTAAATTTCCTATATCTCATGTTTGGTTAGGATTCTGGAGAAACTAATGCTATGATTGCATCCCAAATGTGCCAAAACCCCAAGATTGATTGGCTATTTGCTGAATTTTGATAGTCGAGGGTCCTGTTTCTAGTCGATGACATCATCGATGACAACATCAGGTCGTAACCGCCTTTGGTAACTACCCTTGAAAAACTATCTAAGGAGGGGTTGGTCATATTCATTCTTAGTCTTGCCAATACCAATTTTGGGAGCTCAAGGAGTCGTGACCGCCAAGTAAGTACTCTCCAAGTTCCACTTCGAGTTCTTGGCTTGTTCCTTGTTCCCATCTTGTCTAGTCTAGTTCTTGGAAATCTAACCTTGTCCACTTGTAGTCTCATAGTATGAGATCTTTTCGAGTTATTTCTTATATCTAGTTCATATCCTTGAAGGGAATTCTTGTAATCGACATATCTTGTAACATACCTATGGTCCCGGGTTGTAGTATTCCTGTATCATCTTTAGTCCAGTTATCCATACCTATTAGTCCCCTATCACTCCCCGGTTGTGGGACTTCATGTATTAGTCACGTATTCTTGTATCATTTCCCCTTCGGGGTTGATCTTGTAATCAGAAGTGTATTTTTGAAATCTTGTCTACTATAGTCAGAGAGCACAATCTAGTGCTCCTCTAACAGAACATTAACATGACATGCCACCTACTTGAATTGTTCTTTTTGTCGTTATCAATAACTATTTAAAAAAACAAAGGTGCATGGATTAAATGTACATATTTAGAATACATATGAAGATCACAAATCACATTCATATTAACTATTGTACATATCTTCTACTATTAAAAAAATTCTTTTAGAGGTATCTTTTAGAGAACATTTTTCCATGTCTCAAGTGGTATGTCCGAATTTCTCTTATGTGTATCTAGAATGGAATATTTCTTGGAAATGCAAATTCAAAACCAAAAATAAATTCCATTAATAAACAATTTTACTTTAAACCTATATTACATGTGCCTAAACATCTTTATCATCCCAATGAATTTGCTTTATAGTAGGTGCAACAAGAACCACAACACAAAGGGGAATCTGTAGAGTATCACCACCTTCGACCCCATCAACATTAGCTTTAGTATTTGTATTTGTAGATGTAATAGGATATTTTTCAACACCTTGAACAATATTCCATAATCCCTTTGTGACCAATACATGACGCATCATATAACCCCACAATGGGTAGTTCGTACCATCCCACTTATCCTCAATAGCCAATAGATGAAATACATCACTACTTTTAGCAACAATCACTCACTTAAATACCTTGATGCAGAAAAATGACTATTAAAATAAGTTGAACAGAACTACCCTGATGAGTTGTCATAAACCTATAGCAAACTTTGAGCTTATACTAGCGAACCAAAACCTTTATATAGCTTTCAGACAAAAAGACAAAATAGCGTGCACAAGCATTGTGATAGTGCATTCGGAGGCCGAAACAAGCTTAAATTGCCATTTTTGAACCCTAAGTATGCACAACAAATTTTGTGCGGTTCTGAGACTATGATCGAAGAGGTGACAACGATGCCCTAGATGAAGTGGAGACCTGCTCTGATACCAATTGTTGAAGTTTGATGTCTACCAAAGCACACGAACAACATAAGGAATAAGAAGAAGATTAGAGCACAATACACAATACTAAATGTATTACCACTAGAATGTACAAAGATAAGTAACCCGTTAGGGTTATAGGTGTATATAAAAGCCATGGGGGAAAAAAACCTCCCACACAGCGAAAAAGTGCCTCAGTAGTCCTAGTGTGTTCACACACATCACTATCGATATATATATATATATATATATATATATATATATATATATATATATATATATATATATATATATATATATATATATATATATATATATATATATATATATATTCATAAACATATCTATGATGTATATTTCTACACACACGCACACACAAACATATAGGATTATAGATTTTGAGTAAAGGATATCATGTAAGATTGCTTATCATAGGGATGCATAAACTTATATAAACAAGGTTTTTCTCATTGTTAAGCATTTTCTCAAGCATTACTCAAGCTTCCACAAGTTGTAGCAGTGGAGATCTTTGGTGATCTTGGAGGTGATCAACTAGAGGAGGAGTTCTTACATTCTAGGAGGAGTTTTGCTATACATCAAGGGACATCTAGAGGGGTTCGTATCACCTAACATAATGTGATTAACAATTCCACATCTATCCTCACTTGTTTATTCACTAGTTTTTGACTTATGTTAATTAGAATTCAGGAGTCCCCTCTAAACGACTTCTAAACTATTCATATTCTTGAGATTCTCACATACACATAATCTTAATACCTTTTAGGCAAATAATATTTTCTATCTAGTTCCTATTTTTTCCTAGATTAAGATATTGTGAGTTTATATCATATTCATTGATTGTAATTTGACATTGGAATATAAGATAAAGTAAGTGAGCCTCCTGGCTTACCGCACAGTTCAAAAGATATTGTCTATTCTCTATCTATTATCACTTATCATCTTTTTGAGTATTAAGGTGTGTATGCCAAGGTCCATGTAATGGAAGATCCTATAAACCTTTGATTGATTCTTATTGAGACGCACCCCACTTCCCACACAATGTCCCTATCATCCTGATTTATTAACATCATTTCATAGTAAAAATAGTAAAGAAACATATATATTTAATATTGGTGCATTTTCTTAATGATTATCCATTATAATGCAAAAGCAAAGAAATACAATTAATGGAAAGATCTAAAACCTAAGCATTCAAAATGCATTGGTGTCTTAAATGGAAAAAGTACCTCATATGGGTCAACAATAAAAGCTCTTCAACGATTATAAAGTACATTTTAATGTGAAGACGAAGGGCCAAGGAAAATGGTTACTAGTGGAGAACATGTCAATATGGTATTCTTTGGAATATTGGAGAGAGATATAGATTTCTAATCTTCATGGTCCTATGCACATATTCAAGATTTTTTGTTTTTTTTTTTCATTATGGCAACATCTCGCTCCATTAAAAGACAAAATAGAATGAAGAAATGAAACAACCTATGTAACAACATATCAAAAAATGTTTACTTTGGATGATAATAACTTACTTGGGTTAAAGCCACATGTTTGTAATAGCGTTGTGAATCATAACATATCTCGTCTTATCAATGGATGTGCAAAAACTAAGTAGGAGTCTATAATTTAATAGTAGGTGGATTACATCAAATCAAAACAATAGAGATTCAATCCCACAAAAGAAACATGAATGTAGAGACCTAATGTTTTTGATGGAGAAAGATCTCACAACTTATTTTGTTTATATAAAAGTCCATGTGATCATCCATCTTATGTATTAAATGTAGATTTCAGAGTTGTAAGCATCGGAAGGATGCTTTTGGACAAGAGATTTTTAGGTATATTGAAAGGTTATCTGATAAAAAGAGTAAAACATGAAGGTTCCATGCTAAAGTGACAGATGCTTCATGAGTGCATGTATTGCTTCAATGAATATCTTGAGAGATTTGATGAAGAATTTCCACATGCATGGACCAATTAGTCTTATTAGAATTTGACAGCTAAGATATCATCATACAAGGGAGATGTTTTTAAAAATCTAAATTCTAGAGAAAAATGATATTTCCACTTTCATGGCATATAGTAATAAATGCATTCCAACATTAATTAGTGAATATGAATAGGAAATTCATAAACTTTAACGTAAAAGACAAAGAAACAAGGGAAATAGGGGGAAATATTGATAATAATGAGAATTTAATAATATCTCCATTCATGGATTGGTTATATACTAGTGTGAAGATATCCAATAGAGATAATGAGACAATCTCATATGAAAAGAGAGAGTTAGTTTAGAGTGTGTAAAGAAAAGGTAAACAAAACTTATAATTTTCATGAGTCGGTTTGTTCTTTTCTTAAGTATACATAATATCCCTTCTATCCACTTGATGTGTGAAATGTTAGACCAAATGGAAACATTCTTTGTGATTCCAAGTGGGCAATTCTAATCATTGCTTAAAGAAAAGTGAAGCTTCATATTATTCCAAGCATTTCAAACAAAAGTAGCAAGTTTAGAACCTTTGAAGATCATCAAAACACGTTAGAAGTGTAGTGTGATCCTATCATGGTTTCTCCGTATGAGCTTTGACCACAACTCTCTCATTTAAATAGCTTAAACAAAAGTGAAGCTTCATAATGGTACAAACATTTCAAAGAGAGGTAGGAAGTCTAGAACCCTTGGAGATCATCAAAATAGGTGAGAAATGGAGTGTGAGCACATCTTGGCTTCTATTCTTTGATTGTCCACTTATCGAGAAGCTTATTTACAAGTATGTGGACATTCATGGTTTCCATTTTACCTAGTTTCTTTGGGTATGTAAAGATGTCATAATTAATCATAGGCCTTCGTGTCTTTTTTGGGTCTCCAATCCATAGAATATGTTTATATCTTCTTTTCATCTTATTGAGTTCTTTTGATTCTATCATTTTAACAAGAAGAGATACATAAGTAAAAGATTCAATAAATAATTGATGACCATCCCTTTCCGAAGCAACACTTGTTTTGAGTACACTACCTTATAATATTAGAGCTTACACATTGAGTACTAATTCTGACTTATTAAAAAATGATGTTGACTTGTTGAAAAACCGCATTGTGATACCTAATGCTCCAAAGATTTGGCTTGGTGCAATCTGATGACACTCATAGTATCTAATAAATTCAAATGCTGGTGTTTGATGGCCTTAAAAGTGATCTTTTCATGGTTGATATTGGATCAAAGGATGACTTGGGGGGTTTCCAAACACTGAACAAATGGATTAGTTCAAATAATTTCATTATGAAGTTAATATTTTGTATCATCTAGAAATAATCTATCCATGGTATGAATCATTTCACTTGTAGAAAATGCGTTTTCAAAACATATCAAAATATTAGGGAGATTCTTGAAATGGGACTTCGAAACTATTTTTAAGGATCTTATGGACCAATTCAGTATTCTATCATCCCAAAAAGGAGATTAAGGCTATGTTCTACACTTCACTCCAGTTTTTGAAATGTTACTTGCGGAAGTTTTTTAAAGTTTCTATGGGCCAATTCAATATTAGATCATTGAAAAATAAAGATGCAAAAAAATGAAATAAGTAGTTCTCTTATATGTTTAACAATCTCTTTCTGATTATCAATCAAACACATTCAATTTGTATTACTCAAAAAAGGAGTTTCAAACAAACACTAATAATGGTCAATAAATCACTACAATGTTCGCAAGACATCCAATAACATACATTTAAACAATTATCAATGATTTATTTTGTAGCAATATGGTGTAGTTCAAAATCTGTCTAGCTTTCTAAATCTGTCTACCTTCTTGGCATGGCTTTCCCATGGCTATCAAAAGAGTTAGACTCATTAGAATTGTGAGGCTCGAAATATTAGATACAGATGTCTCAATTGTGCCCTACTGATAGGATTACCAAAATCCATATTGAGAATATTTTCAAGCTTCATGAACTCTGTAGTATTACGACCACCACGTGCTAGAGAGATGACTCTCCTGCCAACCAAATGCGTCTATATATTGCTCTCTCTAGGGGACTTCCTTCTTATACTAATCATGCAAGTGTCAGCCATGTAACTCCATGTGCGCCAAGTGTCCTAGTTAACTAGAGTTAACTCAACTGGATGCTTCTAAAAGGCTCTCGCGTTCTTTGGACAAAACACTCTCCCCATGTATCCCATGGGGATTGAACACAAGACCTCCTCCTTCACATCCTTGAGTCTTAACCACTAAGCTAAGTGGATCACTTGTTCACAAGAGCACAAGACCTCCTAGTAAGTCTAAACTTGAGATCTTTGGTCATACACAGAGGTGCCCAAACAGTGTCGGATTTTAGATCCGTTTGAACTGATCGGATCCTTAGATCAGAGGCTTGGAAGAATGTAATAAAGTAATTCTATGTTCTGAGGGTCCCACTGAAGATAGATCTGAAATCGAGCACCGTTTGGTCACTCACGTGTATGGCCAAAGATGTCAAGACTAGACTTAAGGCTTTATTGCTTGTCCAAAAGATATTTCTTTTAATCCAAGGAAATAGTTAACCAGACTATTTTCTTTGTTGGCTTATCGATAGGAAGTAGCTTAATTCCTAAAACTTACTTTGATGTATCTTTTAGGAAAATATCTTGATTCCTAAAGATTACTTGGGTTTCTTCATTAAGCTCTATTTAGCTTACACAAAACAAAGCAAAGCTCTATTTTCTTGCCATTTCAATGAGCAAGAAAATTGAACACTTACTTTCAAAGGGCTTGCTTTTCCTAATCAAGAATCCTAATTTGTGATATCTAAGTATCACATCTGGGAAAACAAACTAGCTACTTGAGTTGCATGGCAGCTAGGAGCTTTGCAACTATCTAGTTTTCTATTTTCCTAGCTATCTAAGTCAAGTTAGAGAAAGGAGGTAACGAAAGTATAACCACTTAACAAACAATCACCCATGTGCAAACGCCTATTCTGGCATGCAATGCATGTGAATACATGTGCATGTTGGCATTCTCCTTTCATGCACGAAACGTAAATCAAGGAATTCTTGATCTTGAAAATCCATGATCATCCATGCACAAAAATTCTACTTGCTAACTTTTAAAAAGATATAACCGTTCATATGCATAAACTTGAGCATTAACTATCTTTTTGAAGCAAGACAAAAACATGTTTTGTGCATGAAAACATCCATTTGAAAGGAGAAATGCATCAACATTCTTTTACTCCCATGCGATGACATATAGATGCATGCTTGTGCTTGATGAGTGTTTCAATAAATTTATGCTCTTTCATTTAGCTTTCAATAATTTGCATCAAGATTATCAAAAATGAAGTTTACTTCTATACTTCAATGATAATAACATGCATCCTACAAGAAAGCATAGTTTTTAAAAACAAATATTGAAAGCAATATTTAACTTGCAAGATACTTATCTCCAAATTAAGCTATTGAAACAAATAAAAAAGATTAGTTGCTTGCATTTTAACTAAAATAAAAAATATATTCATAATAACACATATACTTACAGATGTAGCTACAAAACCATTGTGGCCCATTTGGCCTAGGTGGGATGTGTGGCTCGACTCCACTCTCTTCTTTGCAGCAACGTGTTTATTTAAGAAAAAAATACATAAATTAAATGTAAAAAATTACTAAAACATATAAAAATTATAAATATAAACTATTAACTTGTGTACCTTCTGCTCAGGAAATGACTTCTGAAGACGTAGCTCTCTACGAAAAAACTGCCATGTCTCAGGTGCTATGTTAGGTCGCCTCTTATTTTTTTCCACCATACAATATCTCCTGTTAATTTACTCTCAAACAGAAAAAGAAATCAGAATACATACACATATATACACACACATACACATACCCACATACACATATACATGCAAACATATACGCATACATATATGTATACATATACACATATACATACATATAACATAAACACACATATACATATCCACATATATACATACACACACATGCATGCATATACACTCATTCATACAAAATACATGCATTTATCCCACAATAATGTGTAGTTGTGTATATTTGAATATGTGTGTATGTGTAAATGTGTATATGTGAATATGTGTGTATGTAAATATGTATATGTGAATTTTTTGTGTATGTAGATAATCAGATTATTAATATCAAATACCATTATTTGTAGATCCTGATCAATCAGCTGGAACTCCACCACTGTCTCCTCATTGTGCAACGACTATATACTGTAAGGATATCAAACATTTAATTTTAAATATATTTGATGGATACATAACTTATATTCTTTTTTGTTTCTTATTAAGTGTAGATTTTTATCAATCAGAGCGTACTCCACCACCTCCTACCCATGCAACGACTTCACATGTGTCCTCCGATAGGAATTATGATGAATTTTACTATCAAGAGCATATTATATGTTGGTGTAACTCTTGTTATGGCACGTATCGAAGACCATGATTGAAATGTATTGAACATGAGGTAGAGTATGGTACTTTTGAGCATGCACCATCACCTGGTCAATGTGATAATGCTTGGCTATGTATTTTTTATATATATTAATGTCATTATTTTATTTAAAAACCATATACAAAACCAAATTATTGTTGATATACAGGAATACTTGCTCGATGATGATCATGATAATAATTTTTCTCATAATGTTAATATACCTCGTACACATCGTGGACTTGCTGTTCATCAATTACAAGCAGAGGTTTCTTCAAATCCTCTACCTTCTGGTTTAGAGACTGAAACGGCTGGAGATTATCCATTGCCAGCTCATGATTGTTCTTTACTACAAACATATGATAGAAGAAGATATGGAGGATGGAGTAGAGGACCACTTCCTTTAGATGGAGAGGTTTTCCACTTTTGGGGTAATCGCTATATGATTGCTCCATCCACTATTACTAATGTTGGTGTTGGTCTCCTTATTGTAGAGGATTTGTATGTGCCTCCGAACTCTGAAGTCACTCTTATGTCATTTTGTGGTCCCATATATGGATGGGGAGATTGGCATCGACTTTCACGCTATGTGCAAAGCATGAGTACTTATGGAATATGCTTGAACGCACCATCCTTTACTAGTAGAAGGATTTTACATGAAGAAAATGAAATATTATATATTGATGGAAGACCTTAGACACATGGAAATATAGCAGGTTTAATAAATAGTAGTCGAGGGTTACATAATAGTTCAAGGACTAATTGCACATTTGAGGAGCGTGAAAATAGTCATGAATCACCATACATGACTAGAGATGTAACAAGATACATAGTTGTCAATGTTATTACTACATTACATACCAGTGATGAACTATTAGTGAATTATGGATGGCCTAGACCTCCAAGAGCACCTTTTAGCGAGAGAGAATAAAAATTTTCTATCCATATTTAATAACTTATATACTTAATTTTATATTCCTAGGCAAAAGACAAGTTAAAGATATGAATATATATATATTGCTCTTCTCATTGACGATCTCCAAGAGTTATGGAGAGTTATTAATGTCATTGATGTATGGAAAAGCATCAATGAAAGACATATTACGGTTCCTGGTATTGTGGCTTGGACTATTCAAAAATTTCTAGGATATGGTGCTTGTTCAGGTATTGATGTAATTTTTTTATTCATTATGCATGTAAATAAATATGATTTAATCTAATTATATTTTTATCATTTTCATGATGTAGGAATATCTACGAAGGGTTATAAAGCTTGTCCATATTGTGGTGATCGGTTTAGATCAATCTATAGTAAGAATCTCAACAAAAATATTTATCTTCGACATCATTGAGTCTTGTCTGATGATCATCCATTAAGATCTAAAAGAGAAGTGATACATTTTAATGGAAAGCTTGAAACAGGTCAGTGTCCAAAACCTATGACGCCTATGGATTGGTATAAAAAATGGACAGATGGACCTCTGATAGATCGAGAATCAGAAATCTTCAGTGATGATTCAGATAATGAGTATGTGAAGAGAGGTAAAGGAAAAATGGCACTCGCAGAGAACATATCAATATGGTATTCTTTGGACTATTGGAAAGAGTTAAAAGTATGTCATCTTCTTGATCCTATGCATATATTAAAAAATATTGGTTATTCACTATGGCAGGATCTTCTTGGACTAAAAGATACCATAGCATCAAGGAATGATTTGAAAGATCAGAAATCCAAACCAAAGTTATGGCTAGTTTTTGATAGACATCAACAAGAAACGACTTATGCACCTGCTCCTTGGGTACTTACAACAAAAGAGATACAGACTATCAACAATAGAATTCAATTGATGAAGACTCCTATAGGATATGGAGCATCTTTTCAAAACATGATAACTATGATTCATAAGAGCTTATCTAGGTTAAAGACCCATGACTGGCATAACTTTTTGAAACATATTTGACCTTTGATTGTCGATGGATGTACAACAAAACGAGTACGAGATGTGATCTATCGTCTTGGATCACTTATAAGTTAATTATGATACTTTTATATTTAATATGTATGAATATTTGATATCTTTTACTTTTTAATTAACTTCTTGATAATTATTTTTATGATATGTATAGGTGGATTACATCCAAAGAGATTGACAAAAATTGGATCCCACAAAAAAAACGTGAATGCAAAGAGCTACTATGTTCGATGGAGAAAGAACTTCGTACTTCATTTTTTGATATTCAGGTTCATTTATTAGACCATCTTGTAGATGAATAGAGATTGCAGGTGTTGTCAACACTCGATGGATGTTTTGGGTAATATTAAAGGTAATATGTGACAAAGAGCGAAACCAAAAGGATCCATGACAAAGGGTTGGATGCTTGAAGAGTGCAGGTATTACGTTAGTGAGTACCTTGAAAGAGTTCATGAAGAAGCTCCACCTGCATGGATCAACGGGTCTTCTTCAAAAATAATAGATGAGGTATTATCAAGTAAGGAAGTTCCATTCTTATTTACATTTGAAGAAAAAAATGATGTTTCTACTTTTGTAGCATATAATAGTGAATGCATGCAAGCATTCCTTAGCGAGTACGAGGAACTTCAAAATCTCTGAAGTAAAAGGTGAAAAACAAAAGATATAGACGTAATCTTGATAATAATGAGATCACAGATATATCTTCTTTCACGGATTGGCTATATAGTCGTTTGCAACGGGCCAATGCAAATAATGAAGAAATCTCAGATGAGAAAAGAGAGTTAATGCTAGGTTGTGAAGGAAAGGTAATTTTATTAAAATAATACTTTTTTTTTCATATATGTATATTAGTTTTTATTTACTAATTGAATTTATTTTGTAGGCTCAAATGTTCACTAATATGTGGGCTTTTGGACAACATATTAGAATCAAAGCCAATGATTCTTTACGTAAAACAGAGGATTCTAGTATTGTTGCGTCTTTCAAGCAACTATCACGTGCTAGCTCAAAAGACACGAACCTTATAGATGGCAAACTTGGTTACGTAGGAGCTATTGTTGGTATCTATGAAATTTCATTTCGTACATTCAAAAAGGTAGAGAAAAGTTTATATTTTTTATGATAGAGTTAGTTATTTTCTTAAGCACCTAATAATGGGTTTTTGTTGTTATATATTTTGATAGGTCATTTTGAAGGTTGACTGGTTTCGAGCCGAGTATAAAGGTAGTAATTCCACAGTAAGACAGGAATTATCTGGGTTTTGGGCAATTGATTCTTCCGAGGTAATGCGATCTACTAAAGAACCATATATTCTTCCCAGGCATATTGAACAAGCATTTTTTTATAAAAACCCAAATGCTCATCCTTGGTGGAAAGTCATTCATGTGCAACCTAGAGGTAGGTCATTGTTTGAACAGTTTATTGTTAGAGAGATCGACGAAAGTCCTCTTGATGATTCAGCATCAGATACTTATACATCAACATCTAAAAAAGAAATTAGAATCATTATACGTGATAATGATACTAATCTTTTTATGAAGAGGATAATTCTCTACATGCTGATTCTACTGATGAGGAAGAGGAATTACCAGAAATAGATATTAATCCATCAATAGATGATGTGATTCATGAGAACATAGATTTAAAAATAGAAGAAATAAATGAAATCAATAAGGATAATGAAGATGAGACTATATTGATGTCTTATCAAAATGATGGCAATAATGAAAACATATGAGCATATTAGATAGTAAATTCTACTCTAGTTATCGATCAATAACTTGCAGCTTCTGAATGGATATCAGATAATAGATTTTTTTATTAACTTGAATAATGATGAATCTTACTAGAGAGATGAAATCATGTTCTTTTAAGTTAGAACATGAAGCTCGGGGGTATGCCTAATTTTTTTATATATAGCTTTATCTTCGAGGAGCAAATTTTTATCATGTATGTATGCATATGTGTGTGTATTCATGTGTATTATATGTATACATACGTTAGTATGCATATATATGTATTTCATGTATGTGTACGTGTTTGCATGTGTGTGATATATGTATACATGTGCTAGTATGCATATGTGTATATATGCATATGCATTTATGTAAAATATCATGTATTCATGTAATGCAAGTGTAATAAAATATCAATTATAAACACTTGCATTTATGTAATATATGCAAGTGTTTATAATTGTGTTCATGTATATATGTATATGTGTCTATGTGTAAATATGTACATTTAAATATGTATGCATGTATATATATGTTTATGTGTGCATGTAGGCATGTGTATGTGACGTGTACATGTATATATGTATATGTGTCTATGGGTAAATGCGTACATGTAAATATGTATGCATGTATATATATATTTATGTGTGCATTTAGGCATGTATGTGTGATGCATAATATATCTACTCCATTTTACATTTATGTGTGTATCTACATGATGTGTATATATCTTTATATATATTATGATCCTCGTTGATTCGAGTAGCTATATATAGAGGCATAAGGTTGGGAGGAGAGACATCTCTCTAGTAGGACGTCGGAGGAATAGATGCAATGTGTACATATACTTCAAACATATGGCTAAAAGCTTGAATTAGAGTTTTTAAATTAGGGGTTTAAAAACCCTAATATCAAAATTAGTGTTTTCAATTTAGGATTTTTGAAATAGGATTTATTTATTTATTTATGCGTATGTGTGTTGTGTATGTATGTGTATCTATATGTGCATATGCATGTGTTGTGTGTGTGTATACATGCATGTGTATATATATATATGCATGTAAATATGATTATATGAGTCTGTGTGTGTACATATGATTATGCATGTGTATGTGTATGTGAGTATGTGTACATGTATGTGAGTATGTGTATGTGTCAATGTGTATTCATTATATGTGTGTAACTACATGCATGTGTATGTGTGTGTAAAAATGTGCATGTATGTGTGTGTATGTATTAATATGCATGTATGTGTATATGTGTGTAAATGTGCATGCATGATGTATATGTGTGTGTGTATGCGTGTATTTGTACCTTTAGTCTCACTCTTTTCTCTCTCTCTCTCTCTCTATCTCATATACATTCATACATACATAAACACACATACTCATATCCACATATATATACATAAAAGCAGGCATTATCGGGACGATGAGCCATAAGTGTCCGCATCTCTTTTAGACACCACTTATGCGACCATCTTGTCCCAAACTCTGTCTCAAGTGAACTAAGTACGTATTTTTTATCCCTCTCATCATGCTCACTACAAAAATAAAAAAAATAATGTTAATAAAACATAAGATATTTATTTCAATTTATATGTTAAATTTATACTAACATCCACGGTAAGTGGACAAGGCACAGGTAAGAGTCGCATAATGCTCGCATTCTTCTCTTGAACTCCAATCCATTCCCTATGTACACAATGTTCCTGTTGTGTAATTACATGGGTCTGAGGGTTAGAACCCTTGGGCTTCTAGGTATGAAACCCTTGGAATTTATTGTTTATTTACCTCTTTTAGATGGGTCTTGAACCTTAGGGCTAATTCTCTAAGGTTGAGTACCTTAGGCTTGATTGGAAGCTTCTCCTATCCACTTGCTTTGTACGTGAGAACTTGGAGAGTCTTCTTTTAGAAGCCATGTAATTTCATGTGATTTCCTAAGCTTGGAAACCATGTGAACACCTTAGGAACCCATGTTATGGAAGGTACACATGTCCCCTTGAGACTTACCCCCTTGGATTTGGAGCTATATATTGGAGGTGTTGGTTGGGTGGAAAGACATCTCTCTTCCTAGTGTGTGGCCTTGCTAGCTAGTCTTCAGTTCAGTTGTGTGAAGACTCTGGCCATGTAATTTCATGTGATTTCCTAAGCTTGGAAACCATGTGAACACCTTAGGAACCCATGTTATGGAAGGTACACATGTCCCCTTGAGAGGGACTTACCCCCTTGGATTTGGAGCTATATATTGAAGGGGTTGGTTGGGTGGAAAGACATCTCTCTTCCTAGTGTGTGGCCTTGCTAGCTAGTCTTCAGGTGAGTTGTGTGAAGGCTATGGGGCTCTCACACAACAGTGGTACAAGAGCTAGGTTGAATTTTTTTAGCTTCATTGAATTTTTTAGCTTCATTCGAATGCCTTCATGCGAAAAATTTACTACTGACGGCCGTCAACAAGAGGGTCTTTGTAATAGAGTGCCGCCGGCCATTGATGGGGTCTTTGTTTAGAGAGATCTTTCAAGGCTGGCAAAAGGCCACTCATATGTCCATTCTCCCATGGCACGGCTCCTCCTGGCAGTGAAGAAATATCACCATGTGCATTGTTGGTGCATACGAGAGAGGCGTACAAATGAGCGGGGCTACTTCTCGCTTTTCGCACTTGAACGAAATACAAACAGGTGTGCTCCTATTTATATAGATAGATGAAAGAGTTTTCATTGTTCTATATGGGATCTCTTTCGCATAAGGCACGCAATGGGACACGATGAAAGAGTTTTCATTGTTCTATATGGGTTTTCTTTCGCGTAAGTCACATGATGGGACAGGATGAAAGAGCTTTCATTATTCTATATGGGATTTCTTTCGTGTAAGGCACGCGATGGGACACTTTCAATATTTAAAACTTCAAGCATCAAAACCTTCCATAGCTGAGACTTCATAATATACATTATAACCTAGGTGTTGTGTGCACGTCAACAACTCCTCACATCTTCTACAGTTAGTACATGATAGAAGACTGATGGAGTTCTAGGATCGTTCTGCTATCTCACCCAATCATCCAAATGGGTAGAAACACTCCTTCTATTTTCCACCATGATGTAGTTTCATTCAAGATCTTCGTCTTGCCGACAGACACCGCAACCATCATGAATCTCGGACGGTTTGTCCCTCTCAGTATGGGAGCCTCCAATATCGATTGCAAACAAGGCCTTGTTTGTTTCCTGGCATGTATTTTCTTCATTTGCAGCAAGAAAGGATCGAGAATGAAGAGGTGTTGCTTCCCGGCAATGTTCCTCTTCTTCTGCCACCTTTTGTTATAGCAAGGCATAGCAGCGAGCTAAGCGGGAAAGATGAGATGAAGAGCACACCTCTAGCTCCTATTCGACAATTTTTGATGGATGCATGGAGTTTCCCATTATTTCTCTGCATTAGAAATCCGAGAAGATAAGTTTATACATTTTCTAATCTCATTTTACAGATTGCATATGGGTTTACTTGTTAGAGCTATTTTTTAAACCCACTAATGTGTATTTTCATTGTAAGAGATTTTGAAAGGTGTGAGAGAAACTATGGAATGAAGTTCCACGGGACAAAATTCAAACCCTTCACCAAGATTGTGGAAAGAACAGGGTTAAAGAGTTAGTTAATTTCTTCTCTCACAAATTCCATGAAATTTTATACATGAATGAGTCAATATTTTATGTATAAATCTCTTTTGCATGAATATTGGCTTTAAATGCTAGTACATACAGTTAGGAGGGCATGTTTCTTTTTGAAAGGTTCCTTTGCCAAGGATAATGGAGGCATGCGCATGACATCCACTAACTATGCATATAGATTTTACCCCTTAAAATGCATGCATAAATGCATGATTACAAAGGTAAATCCACACATATGGGCACACAAGTAAGTATCAAAATGCCCAAGAAGGAATCGAATGATGGAAAAGATGGGATGGCCGAAACCTACTTCATCACCATGGGAACACTCAAATAAAACCAAGGGATGGATGAAGCTTAATTTCCAGGTAAATATTTGCACCTTTTTCTTTTCTTTGCAAATTAAAGAACATACAGTTCATGTCATAATGGACATGACTCGAAAGTGGATGCATAGATTTAGGTGCCCAGTTTTTGTGGTCACATCGACAATCAATCACGAAAATAAGTTGCACTATGCATCAAGACGTATTGGAGGTGCATCAAAATGGTCATAGTTAGGAAGAATGTATCTAATGCATTGAAACTCGCATATACTAAGTTTCATGGAAATTTAGCACCATCCGTTGGATGAACAAACTTTTGAATTGGAACTTTTGCGTTCTTTAAGGAGGGGTTCAACTTCTGAACCTTATGCATGCAACGCCTTTTCCAATAAAGGTGTAAATATTTTGGCATACACTAAACTATGCATTTGGAATACATTACATGGGTTTTCAAGTTGAGAGGGAGATTAAGTTCTTGAAGTTAAGTAGGATTTGATTTTATTAGTTTCTAGGAAGAATGGTGATAAGGCCAATTGGCCACTATAAACCATTTATTTCCTTCAAGTTTGGCTTAGTCCAAATAATCCTAACTTCTTGAACTACCTTAAAACTAAAATCCCTCTTATGGAAGTTTAAATTCCATAAAAGCCCATGGCATGCCTGATCGGCAAAACCATAGACTTAAGGTAGTAATACAAAATTTTTCTCTCTCATAAAACCACGATAAAATGGTGGTAACTTAGAGCATTATCTTCTCAACGCTCTAAGGAAGAGAAAATATGGTCTTAGTTTTGGAAGATGAAACTATTAGTGTTTTTGTTCAAGAAAAGTTCTTTGTTTGAAAGAACTACAGAACTATTCGGAGCTTTACATTTTTCTTCCAAGCAAATGCAAGGCATGAAGAGAAGGTAAAAGTCAAGGGTGGTAATAAACCCTAAGTACCATTTTCTAATGTCCTAGAAAATAAAGGACTATATAGTAAATGGAATTACCATCTACTTCAACATAGATTGGCAAAAAGAGATGATATCTAGTTGAGACATAAACTAGCTCTATCATCAAGTGACACAAAAGGGATCTTGTAGAGTATATCTGAATCAAGGTATAATGGAAAAGCCAATTTTTTGAGACTAAGTTCCAATTGAGACTTGGTGAGTGGAAAGTCCACTGTAGCATAGGCAATACATATGCTCTGCAGTGGAACTTACAAGTCCAAGAAATAATAGATCTGACTTGATTAGAAGAAGGTTTGATCCCAAAACTCAAGCTAAAGTTATCTTTACTAAAGTGGAAGTGTAAGCCGGATGGTATGGGAAATCTAGGTCTACACTACCACTGAAGTAAATTCGGTGGTATGGGACATCCAATTTGTGGGTAATCTGAACTTGAACTTTGGGACATTTGTTTTGTATGCTTGGAGAAAAGAAAGCATAAAAAGCTTTTAACCAGGAAGAACAATAAAGGATTAATAAACACTTTCAAATACTTTTGAAAGAGTACAATTTTCAATTTACTCTCACGTAGTTTTAGAGGACGAAAACTCTTAAGGAGTGGAGAAATGCCCCAAGAACTTGCATCTTATGCCTTGAAAAGACCAAATAAGGTATTGAAAGGTAAAAGATATGCAAGAAATAGATAAAAGTTGAAGTACTTCCTTGTATTGTAGTCCTTCATATATCTTTTATTACATCATCCAACTAAATGTTCTCAAAGATTGGGAAATCTCAAAGAACCCCAATGCAAGAGAAGACTTGCATATACCATTAGGATTGTATAAATCCTAAGTGGGATAGAAAAAGAAGTTGGATGAGCTATCAGCATAATCCTAAAGGTATATTGATGCTTCATGGAGATAACATAATATACGTTATGGATTCCAATAATATAGACCTAAGGAGTATGGCTTCTTGTATAAAGCATAATAGCTAGATCCCCAAGTAAAACCCATGGGTAAAGCATTGAACAGGAAGGGATCTATTGGAGAAAAACCTAGTCTTATCTCTTATTTTGGCAAAAGAAGAGAAGAAAAGCCAAAAGTCCCAATTAAGGTAAAGATCAAGTCAAACTTTAAAGTTTGATAAGATGAGTCATACCACATTAAATGGTTAACCAAATATTTTGAGTATGATTAGTAGTGGTGTATCTAAGCACCTTGGTCCTTGCTTTCAAAATTTGGTACCATTGTATGAAGGGCATATATAAGGACAGAAAAGGTGAGAAATTATAGGGACAAAGTTATGTGGATTGGATGAGGAGCCCACTGGTATGGGACGGTGGGTACTAAATCCCGTTGAGTACTTTTTCTTGATGGTCAGAAGAAAAAAGAGACTCATGATCCAATGGAATACATCAGGAAGACAATTTCTAGGAATAGGTATCTTCTTCAATTATCCTCTCAAAGGGAAGAAGAATTCTTCCAACAAGATATGAAAATATCTATCGCTTATAGAGAGTTAGAAATAAGGAGAGGATCAACTTTTTTGAGTTTGAAGGTAAAATCCAAAGGATGAAGCTGTAAAAGCTTCATGCCAAAGTATGAGTTGAAATTCAAGGAGCTATATATTGGAGGAGTTGGTTGGGTGGAAAGACATCTCTCTTCCTAGTGTGTGGCCTTGCTAGCTAGTCTTCAGTTCAGTTGTATGAAGGTTATGGGGCTCTCACACAACAGTTCTCCTTTGGCTCTATATCGTGCTCTAGTCCTAAGGTTCCTATGCATGTCCTCATAGGCAACTCTGCTCTACTATCACGATCTGGAGGTGGTATAGGTGTCCTAAAAATAGATAGATAAAAATAAAAAAAAATATGTGTTATAATATCATTAAGAAAGTTTATGAAAAAAAACATACCTATTTGGGTAAGAAATCAACATATATATGTGTACATATGTATGTGTGTATGCATTAAGTATGTGTATTTATGCATGTGTGTGTGTATGTATATGCGTGTATGTGTGTGTATGTGTGTATGCATGTGTATGTGTGTGTATGCATCATTATGTGTTTATGTGTGTATGTGTCTATGTGTGTATGTGTGTGTATATGTGTGTGTGTATGTGTGTGTGTCTATGTGTATGTGTGTGCATCTATGAGTGCGTATGTATTTATGTGTGTGTATGTGTCTATGTGTGTGTATGTGTCTATGTGTGCATGTGTATGCATGTATGTATGCATATGTGTGTGTATGTGTGTGTATGCATTATGTGTGTGTATGCATTATGTATGTGTATGTATGCATGTAAGTATGTATGTATGCATATGCATATGCATTATGTATGCATATGTATGCATGTATGTGTATGTGTGTGTATGTCTCTCTATGTCTGTCTGTATGCATATATGTGTGTGTATGTGTGTGTGTATATGTGTTTGTATGTGTGTATGCATGTGTATGTGTGTGTATGCATCATTATGTTTGTATGTGTCTATGTGTGTATGTGTGTGTTTATATGTGTGTGTATGTGTGTGTGTGTCTATGTGTATGTGTGTGTGTCTATGAGTGTGTATGTGTTTATGTGTGTGTATGTGTCTGTGTGTGTGTATGTGTATGCATGTATGTATGCATATGTGTGTGTATGCATGTGTATGTGTGTGTATGCATCATTATGTGTGTATGTTTCTATGTGTGTATGTTTGTGTGTGTGTGTATATGTGTGTGTGTATGTGTGTGTGTCTATGTGTATGTGTCCCTACGCATCTATGAGTGTGTATGTGTTTATGTGTGTGTATGTGTCTATGTGTGTGTATGTGTCTATGTGTGTGTATGTATCTATGTGTACGTGTATGCATGTATGTATGCATATGTGTGTGTATACATTATGTATGCATATGTGTGTGTATGCATTATGTATGTGTATGTATGCATGTGCATTATGTATGCATGTAAGTATGTATGTATGCATATGCATATGCTTTATGTATGCATATGTATGCATGTATGTGTATGTGTGTGTATGCCCCTCTCTATGTGTGTGTATATGCATATATGTGTGTGTATGTGTGTGTGTGTGTGTGTATATGTATCTGTATGTGTGTATGCATGTGTATGTGTGTGTATGCATCATTATGTGTGTATGTGTGTATGTGTGTATGTGCGTATGTGTGTATGTGTGTGTATATGTGTGTGTATGTGTGTGTGTCTATGTGTATGGTGTGTATCTATGAGTGTGTATGTTTTTATGTGTGTGTATGTGTCTATGTTTGTGTATGTGTCTATGTGTGTATGTGTATGCATGTATGTATGCATATGTATGTGTATGCATGTGTATGTGTGTGTATGCATCATTATTGGTGTATGTGTCTATGTGTGTATGTGCGTGTGTATATGTGTGTGTATGTGTGTGTGTGTGTCCATGTGTATGTGTCTTTGTCTATGAGTGTGTATGTGTTTATGTGTGTGTATGTGTCTATGTGTGTGTATGTGTATGCATGTATGTATGCATATGTGTGTGTATGCATGTGTATGTGTTTGTATGCATCATTATGTGTGTATGTGTCTATGTGCGTATGTTTGTGTGTGTGTGTATGTGTGTGTGTCTATATGTATGTGTCGCTACGCATCTATGAGTGTGTATGTGTTTATGTGTGTGTATGTGTCTATGTGTCTCTATGTGTCTATGTGTGTGTATGTATCTATGTGTGTATGTGTATGCATGTATGTATGCATATGTGTGTATGTGTGTGTATGCATTATGTATGCATATGTGTGTGTATGCATTATGTATGTGTATGTATGCATGTGCATTATGTATGCGTGTAAGTATGTATGTATGCATATGCATATGCTTTATGTATGCATGTATGTGTATGTGTGTGTATGTCTCTCTCTATGTGTGTGTGTGTATGCATATATGTGTGTGTATGTGTGTGTGTGTGTGCATGTGTGTATGTATGTGTGTATGCATGTGTATGTGTGTGTATGCATCATTATGTGTGTATGTGTGTATGTGCGTATGTGTGTATGTGTCTGTGTATATGTGTGTGTATGTGTGTGTGTGTCTATGTGTATGTGTGTGTATCTATGAGTGTGTATGTGTTTATGTGTGTGTATGTGTCTATGTGTGTGTATGTGTCTATGTGTGTATGTGTATGCATGTATGTATGCATATGTATGTGTGTGCTTGTGTATATGTGTGTATGCATCATTATGTGTGTATGTGTCTATGTGTGTAAGTGTGTGTGTATATGTGTATGTGTATGTGTGTGTGTCTATGTGTATGTGTTGCTATGCATCTATGAGTGTGTATATGTTTATCTCTGTGTATGTGTCTATGTGTGTATATGTGTCTACGTGTGTATGTGTATGCATGTATGTATGCATATGTGTGTGTATGTGTGTGTATGCATTATGTATGCATATGTGTGTGTATGCATTATGTATGTGTATGTATGCATGTGCATTATGTATGCATGTAAGTATGTATGTATGCATATGCGTATGCATTATGTATGCGTATGTATGTGTGTGTATGTCTCTCTATGTGTGTGTGTATGCATATATGGGTGTGTATGTGTGTATGTGTGTATATATGTATGTGTGTATGTGTGTATGTGTGTATGTGTGTGTATATGTGTATGTATGTGTATATGCATGTGTATGTGTGTGAATGCATCATTATGTGTGTATGTGTCTATGTGTGTATGTGTGTGTGTATATGTGTGTGTATGTGTGTCAATATCTATGTGTATGTGTGTATGTCTATGACTGTGTATCTGTTTATGTGTGTGTATGTGTCTATGTGTGTGTATGTGTATGCATGTATGTATGCATATGTGTGTGTATGTGTGTGTGTGCATTATGTATGCATATGTTTGTGTATGCATTATGTATGTGTATGTATGCATGCGCATTATGTATGCATATGCATTATGTATGTGTATGTATGCATGTGCATTATGTATGCATATGTGTGTGTATGCATGTAAGTATGTATGTATGTATGCATATGCATATGCATTATGTATGCATATGCATATGCATTATGTATGCATATGTATGCATGTATGTCTAGTGTGTGGATGTCTCTCTATGTGTGTGTGTATGCATATATGTGTGTGTATGTGTGTGTATGTGTGTGTGTATGTGTGTGTGTATGTGTGTGTATGTGTGAATGTGTGTAGATGTGTGTATGTGTATGTGTATATGTGTGTGCATGTGTATGCATTATGTATGTGTATGTCTCCATGTGCATTATATATGCATATGTATGAGTATATGTGTGTGTGCATATATATGTGTGTGTATGCATGTATATGTGTGTATATGCAACATTTTGTGTGTATGTGTGTATATGTGTGTGTATTTGTGTGTGTATGTGTGTGTGTGTGTGTCTATGTTTATGTGTGTGTGTGTGTCTATGTGTGTATATGTGTGTGTATGCATATTTATGTGTTTCTTGGTTCAGATTCTTGAGGAGTAGTGTCTTCATTAGTCAAGACTTCTAAATCTTGAACTTGGATTTCATTTAACGACTGATTCTCACATTGAATTGCTTGATTGATAACATCCTCCAAGGTATTTGCTTGGGGCATGGATAGCAAGACAAATTTGACTTCAGGATTGAGGCCACTTCGAAACTGATTAACCATGTCGTCTTCTTGATATGTAGTTCCATGAAACAACATCTTGATATTCATGGCATAACTTGAAGCTGATCGATCATCTTGTTGTAGCAATCTTTTCATCTCTTGGACATGTTCAATCAAGTTCTTTATGGTAGATTGAATCTCCTTGCATAGGGCATCCATGGTGTCTGGTCTTCATGAAGCTAGTCTTGCCAAAATGTCAAGGGAGCACTAGATTGTGCCCTCTCACTACAATAGACAAGATTTTGGAAATACACTTCTGATTACAAGAACACCCACGAAGGGAAAACGATACAAGAATACGTGACTGATACAAGATGTGCCACAACTTGGGACTGATAGGTATGAATAACTCGACTAGAGATGATATAGGAGATCCCACAACCCGGGATCATTAGTATGGAACACAATATCTGGATTACAAGAACTCCCTTCTAGGAGATGAAATAGAGACAAGAAAGAACTCGACAAGATCTCATACTACGAGATTACAAGAGGACAAGACAAGATGTCCAAGAACTATACTAGAGAAGACTAAAACAAGGAACAAGAGACGAACCGGAAATGGAAGTTGGAGAGTACTATATATATATATATATATATATATATATATATATATATATATATATATATATATATATATATATATATATATATATATATATATATATATATATATATATATATATATATATATATATATGTATGTGTGTATGTGTGTGTGTGTGTGTGTGTTTGTGAGTGCGTATGTATGTATACTATTTCTGCACATTTGAGTATATCGATGCATATATGCTTGAATGTATGAATGTATGCATGTATTTGTGTATGAACATATGTATGTAGATATTAATGTATTCTTATAAGCATGTAAATATGCTTGTATATATGTATCCATGTATGTATGTTTGTATACGTATGTAGGTATGTATGAATGAGTGTATGTACATTAGCACTCATGTAGATATGTATGCATGAATCTAGGTATGTATCAATGTATGTATGCATGCATGCATATTTACGAATTTATGTAACTATGCATGTCTAGATGTATGAAGTTATGTACGTATGTCTATTAATGATATAATCTTTCACATCAAGCAAACTATTTTCTTACAATTTTTTATTCCTCTGACAAGACCAAACAAAGCATGGACCAAAACACGAACTATAACTTGGAGAGAACTTACTTGGAGATCGGGTGACTTCTTGAGCTCCCAAGAGATGCATTGGCATTGTGGTCAGCCCCTCCTTGTATAGGTTGTCAATGGCAATTTTTCAATGGTAGTTACTTATTGATGATGTAATTGACGATGCCATCAATTCAAAACAACGCCTCCAAGTGTCAGAATCAGGCAAAAGAATAGTCCATCTTAAGGTTTTGGCACTATCCATACACAATGGAAGCAATAGTTTGTCCAAAATTGGAGCAAATGATGGGATATGGAAAGTCACATGCAATATTAGGTTGAAGATGGTTTCCTTTGTCCATGACATCACCTCATTCACGATTGATGAGTTCCACGAGGAGCAATTGTGTGACTCTGAGATCTCATAGGGCTTGAATTTTCATATCTCTTGAACTTGGTAGAGTAAACTCTAATAGGATAATGATGGATATCCATGATGAAACTAGAAAGGGTTTGCAGTAGTATCTGGGTATAGAATCAAGACTATGATTCTCATAATGCACTAAATTCCTATTTGGACTCTAATGATGATCTTTTTAATGTGGGATAGTGATCGTGGAAGTCATAATTTAAACTTGTTTCTTCTTCCTAGTATACTTGAAAAGCATGCGATCATAATCTCCACAATAAAAGCATAATCCATTATCCTTGCCATGTTCTCTTTCCTGTGGTCTAAGTCCCTTGACCCTCCTGTTATCCAATTGCATGGGTTTTTGTTGAGTTTCTTCTAACATAGTGTTTTTTGTGGAATAGAGGTAAAATTATATTCTGGATCTCTAGTATAATTTTCTCTTCTCTTGATTTCTCTCAAAAAACCTATTATCACACTCAATTGCTTGATTCATAAATTCTTTCAATTAGTTTACATTGGGCATGGTTAGCATGAGGTCGTTGACATTTTCACGTAAGCCCCATCAAAATTGGTTCATAAAATAATCCTCATGTTTTGTGAGATGACAAATGATTTGTTTGAACTCTAATGCATGGGTAGAGGCAAACCTATTTCCTTGATGTAGCTTCCTTAGTTTTGTTTCACCTCAACAATTTGTATCTCCAAAATGCAATGCCTTGAAATCATACAAAATATTCATATCCTTCTTAAGTATAAATGCAAAGCATGAAATAGCAAGGCTACATAGTAGAGTTCCTATGATTCCTAGTTCAGAAGAATCATGTGGGTACCTATCTAGTTGCATCCTTATGAGTAGTTTCAGTTGTTGCAGAAATCCTCAAAACCTTGATCCTATCCCATAAACTTTCTTACGCATCCTCACTTTTGAACTTTTCTTCATGTTAATCTTCATGGGGCTACTTGAAGTTTATGTGATTACATATTGAACATTTTCTTGCAAAATCCTTTGTTGGCTTTCTTGTATCTCTTTGAGTTGTTCTTGAAAAACTTTAAGTGCATGAAATATTTCCTCATGAACAATCTCCATGTTGCCAGTGAACCGCTTTACTGTGCTGTATGATTCATCTAAGAGGATGCAAGAGCACCACGTACTGTGGATTCAGTTTTTGATCTTTGTTTCTCATTTCATTCGTCGCTCCTCTCTGCGAGTAAGATTGGTCTCTAGCTTTCTGCTTGACTGCATATACATACAGCTGGCCGTATTGTTAATGCACATTATTGCTTCTCTACGAAAATAGAATTGGTCGGTGGATTTCTGATTAGTTACATATATATAGATATATATGTGTGGCCATATTGCTCATATTCATTATCTTGGCTCTTTGTTGTTAGTGAGATTTGTCCGTAGCTTTCTGCTTCATTGCATTTGACCAACCATAAAACGCTGAACTCATTCTCGCTACTCTGTATTGGTTACATTAGCCTGTCGTTTTCTAGTTCACAAATATTTAGTTTCAGCAAAACCTTGTGATCATGTAATGCGCTTGAAGTTCTGCGACGTAGTTGAGGGCATGCGCTCTTCTGAGGCTGACCTGATGACTCGCAGAATTAATCAGCTGCCTCAAGTCTTTCAGTTCGCCTCCGGCGCTGAACACGAAGCTAATATTGATCTTACCCATCAAAGCTCGCGACACAGGAATTGCACGAGGATCGACAGAGAAGAGCAGAGAAGCCCAGCGCTTTTGTATTGTGGATTTCATGCTAAACAAGAGGCGAGGGTTCAAGCTTCGGCGAGTAGTTCCTCTGGAGGAGGCAGATAGGCTCTAATGGCGGGACCCTTCCTGGTCGCACGAAGCAGAGGGTCTGTTTCAAGCCCATTCGAAGAGATGGCAGATTGATTTTGAATGAAACGCAGAAGCCTATTGTAACTGCCTACATGCAATCTTCTAGAAGCGATGGACGATTTCAATTGCGGCTCTATGACCCAGACGAAACCTTCAAGTCGGAAACGAACGCAGACACTCAGCATGTATGCGACCGGCAGGTACCGGCCCCATTGTCGAACGCTGAGGGCATCCGCTGATATTGATCTTACACATCAACCCTCGCGATGCAGGAATTGCACAATCATCCCCAAAGAAGAGCAGAGAAGCCCAACGCCTTTGTCTTGTGGATTTAATGGTAAACAAGAGCCGAATGTTCAAGCTTCGGCAACTAGTTCCTATGGAGGAGTACGAAATGCGCGCAGAGAATTTCCTCCCCCGTTAGAAATCCACACAATCCGGCAGATAGGCTCTAATGGCGAGACCCTTCCTCGTTGCACGGTGCAGAGGGTCTGTTTCAAGCCAATTCGAAGAGATGGCAGATTGATTTTGATTGAAACGCAGAAGTCTGCTATAACTGCCTACATGCAAGCTTCTAGGAGCGATGTACGATTGCAGTTGCGGCTCTATCATCTTGACGAAATCTTCATGTCAGAAACGAACACAGACACCACGCTTGGAACCGATCTAGAAGCCGACTACTTATGGGACAGGAATGTCTTACTGAGTAGACATTATGTTTGGGACCGATCTAAAAGCCGAATACTTATGGAACAAGACTCTCCGAACCCAATGGCCTTAAATGGTATAATGGTAACTGCCTCTCGAGGCTTCCATATGTCGAAACTTGCAATGAACTTCACATCAGTCTCAATAAGAAATGGTGTCTCATTTGGACACAACTTCGATGGGATATGAAATTTATGTCTATCTCACACCCTCTCATTGAAAACAAAAAGTCGGTTCTCCTATGGCAAATCCTACACCGTGGAATATGGACCAATGCAAAAGCTAACAAGATCTATGGGGTTCCACCCTGGTGCAAGCGATGTTGCCGTAGCAAAGGGGATATTGGTCACGTGTTCTTTGCTTGCCCTAAATCCCTTCGGTTATGGAGGGTCCTTGGTCGTTCTTTGGGACTCCAAGATCAAATAAATTAGAAGCAAGCCCTCATTGGTGAAGCGATCCACACGCAAGAGTCATAATGTTTGTTGTATTATATTAATTCGCTTGTTACATCTTTATAGATTATTTAGTGACCGTTCATATGTCGTTACATGGATTCAGATAGAGCGGACATTCCGCATTAACTGCAACAGTTGACCTGATGACTCGCAGAATTCATCAGCTGCCTCAGCTCTTTGAGTTCGCCTCCGACGCTGAACACGAAGCTGATATTGATTTTACCCATCAACCCTCCCGATATAGGAATTGCACAATGATCCTCAAAGAAGAGCAGAGAAGCCCAGCGGCTTTGTCTTGTAGATCTAATGGTAAACAAGAGCCGAAGGTTCAAGCTTCGGCAACTAGTTTCTGTGGAGGAGTGCGGAATGCGCGCAGAGAATTTCCTCCCCCGTTAGAAATCCACACAATCGGGCATATAGGCTCTCATGGCGAGACCTCCGTCGTTGCACGGTGGAGAGGGTCTGTTTCAAGCCCATTCGAAGAGATGGCAAATCGATTTTGATTTAGATGAGAGAGTTGTGGTCAAAGCTCATATGGAGAAACCATGATAGGATCACACTCCACTTCTAACGTGTTTTAATGATCTTCAACTGTTCTAAACTTGCTACTTCTCTTTGAAATGCTTCGAACATTAGGAATCGCCACTTTTGTTTAAGTCATGATTAGAACTGGCCAGTTGGAATCATAGAGAATGTTTCCATTTGGTTTACCATTGCACGCATCAAGTGGATAGAAGTGGTATTATGTATACTTAAAAAAAGAACAGACCCTATCATGAAAATTATAAGTGTTGTTTGCCTTTCCATGACACACTCTAAATCAACTCTCTCTTTTCATCTCAGATTGTCTGAATATCTCTATTGGCCACCTTCACACCAGTATTTAACCAATCCATGAAAGGAGATATTATTATATTCTCATTATCATCAGTATTACACCTCTTTCCCTTGTTTCTTTGTCTTCTACGTTAAAGTTTTTAATTTTCTATTCATATTCAATAATGAATGTTAGCATGTGTGTATTACTATATGCAATGAAGGTGGAAATATCGTTTTTCTCTAGAACTTGGAATTTTAAAAACATCTCCCTTGTATGATAATACCTTAGCTATCAAATTTGGAGAAGACTCATTGGTCCATGCATGTGGAACTTTGTCATCAAATCTCTCAAGATATTCATTAAAATAATACATGCACTCATCAAGCATCCATCACTCTACCATGGAACCTTCGAGTTTTGCTCTTTGTCTCAGATAAGTTTTCAATATACCTAAAAATATCGTGTCCCAAAGCATCCATGGGATGCTTAAAACTATCCAAATCTACATTTCATCCATAAGATGGATACATAAACAAAATAAGTTGCCACATCTTTCTCCATCAAAAACATTAGCTCTCTACATTCATGAAGAAATTATTTAATACTAGAGAAAAACCAAATAATCTTTTATACTAAAACAAAAATATTGATTAAATCAAAAATAATCTTTTACACCAAATCAAAAAGGAAAGAGGTGGTCAGAATCTCCACTTCGGTAGTTAAACCTCTCAAGAATCATAAGAAGTAATCTCTCCTCCTGCTGTTGCCTCTTATGGATTTCCAAATCAAAAAGCAAAGAGGTGGTCAGAATCTCCACTTCGGCAGTTAAACCTCTCAAGAATCATAAGAAGTAATCTCTCCTCCTGCTGTTGCCTCTTATGGATTTTCAAATCAAAAAGGAAAGAGGTGGTCAGAATCTCCACTTCGGCAGTTAAACCTCTCAAGAATCATAAGAAGTAATCTGTCCTCCTGCTATTGCCTCTTATGGATTTCCAAATCAAAAAGGAAAGAGGTGATCAGAATCTACACTTCGGCAGTTAAACCTCTCAAGAATCATAAGAAGTAATCTCTCCTCCTGCTGTTGCCTCTTATGGATTTCCAAATCAAAAAGGAAAGAGGTGGTCAGAATCTCCACTTCGGCAGTTAAACCTCTCACGAATCATAAGAAGTAATCTCTCCTCCTGCTATTGCCTCTTATGGATTTCCAAATCAAAAAGGAAAGAGGTGGTCAGAATCTCCACTTCGGCAGTTAAACCTCTCAAGAATCATAAGAAGTAATCTCTCCTCCTGCTGTTGCCTCTTATGGATTTCCAAATAAAAAAGGAAAGAGGTGGTCAGAATCTCCACTTCGGCAGTTAAACCTGTCAAGAATCATAAGAAGTAATCTCTCCTCCTGCTGTTGCCTCTTATGGATTTCCAAATCAAAAAGGAAAGAGGTGGTCAGAATCTCCACTTCGGCAGTTAAACCTCTCAAGAATCATCAGAAGTAATCTCTTCTCCTGTTGTTGCCTCTTATGGATTTCCAAATCAAAAAGGAAAGAGGTGGTCAGAATCTCCACTTCGGCATTTAAACCTCTCAAGAATCATAAGAAGTAATCTCTCCTCCTGCTGTTGCCTCTTATGGATTTCCAAATCAAAAAGGAAAGAGGTGGTCAGAATCTCCACTAAGGCAGTTAAACCTCTCAAGAATCATAAGAAGTAATCTCTCCTCCTGGTGTTGCCTCTTATGGATTTCCAAATCAAAAAGGAAAGAGGTGGTCAGAATCTCCACTTCGGCAGTTAAACCTCTCAAGAATCATAAGAAGTAATCTCTCCTCCTGCTGTTGCCTCTTATGGATTTCCAAATCAAAAAGGAAAGAGGTGGTCGGAATCTCCACTTCGGCAATTAAACCTCTCAAGAATCATAAGAAGTAATCTCTCCTCCTGCTGTTGCCTCTTATGGATTTCCAAATCAAAAAGGAAAGAGGTGGTCAGAATCTCCACTTCGGCAGTTAAACCTCTCAAGAATCATAAGAAGTAATCTCTCCTCCTGCTGTTGCCTCTTATGGATTTCCAAATCAAAAAGGAAAGAGGTGGTCAGAATCTCCACTTCGGCAGTTAAACCTCTCAAGAATCATAAGAAGTAATCTCTCCTCTTGCTGTTGCCTCTTATGGATTTCCAAATCAAAAAGGAAAGAGGTGGTCAGAATCTCCACTTCGGCAGTTAAACCTCTCAAGAATCATAAGAAGTAATCTCTCCTCCTGTTGTTGCCTCTTATGGATTTCCAAATAAAAAAGGAAAGAGGTGGTCAGAATCTCCACTTCGGCAGTCAAACCTCTCAAGAATCATAAGAAGTAATCTCTCCTCCTGTTGTTGCCTCTTATGGATTTCCAAATCAAAAAGGAAAGAGGTGGTCAGAATCTCCACTTCGGCAGTTAAACCTCTCAAGAATCATAAGAAGTAATCTCTCCTCCTGCTGTTGCCTCTTATGGATTGTATCAAAATTGTGTCTCTTAATACGTAAGGGCTTACAGACCCGGTCAGAGGTAAAGTAATAAACAAATGGTTATCTGATGCATCATTGTCGCCTGATATCATTTGTCTGCAGGAAATTAAAAGTAGTGGTCATCATCTTATCTCTAATCTTAAGTCTGTTAGCAGTAATTCCTCCTGGTTTCATACTAACCATTGTGGTAAGGGTGGTGCAGCTATTGGTATCAAAGCCAATTTGGAAAATCTGGTTGAAGAAGTGTTGGTAAGTGACACCAATCAGTGGGTGGCAGTTAGATGCAAGGAACCCCTGAATTTCATCATTGTTAGTGTCTATGCCGCTAACTGTTCTGCCAATAGATCCAAGTGTTGGGAAGAAATTGGCAAGCTTTCAGGTGACATCATTCTCACTGGGGATTTCAATATGGTCACGAATTCGGTTGATAGAAATGGTAACATACACAACATCCTCTCTGGTAATGAAAAAAGTTGTTGGTTTAATATGGTTCTTAATCATAATCTTATGGATTTATCTATTAACACTGGTCATACCTGGAATAATAGGAGTGACAACAATTATTGGTCTGCTAGACTTGACATGATTTATATGAACTCCAATAGGTTTCAGTCCTTTTGGAATTGTTATTGTGAAGTTCACCCTTCCCTATAGATGTCTGATCATATCCCTCTTGTTGCCAAGCTTATGGGTAGCAACCCTAGCTACAGAGCTGGTTGGCCCCACCTTGACATGTCTCTGATTAAAATTCCTATTGTTAAAGACCATATCAAGTATATCTTCAATAAACACTTTATCATGGGATGTTCCCCCTTTCAAGCCTTGGAGGAGGCGATCAAAGAAGTTCAGAGTGCTCTTACTCATTATAAAAGAAAGGCTAGACATATGAGATATAAGAGAAGGATGATGATAATCAATGAGATAGATAACATAAGGAACTCTAAAATTCCTAACCAAGTGAAGAATCAGAAGATCATGGAACTCCAGGAAAAAGTAAGGCTTGAAGATTATCTTCTTGCTCGTGGTGCCCTTGCCACGTCTAGGGAATTTTGGGCTGGGAAAATTGATAAACCTAACAAGCATATGTTTGAGATTATGTGAAAAAAAAAACCAGGGACTTCATCCCCCTGGTTAAAAAAAGAAATGGTGATTTGTCTTCTTGCATGGAAGAAAACCTTCAGGAAGCTGTCTGCTTCTTTACCAATGTCTTCTCTATGCCTCCCAAGAGAGGGGACCACATTTGGAGTGCAAGAGCTGCCATAGCCCAGAAAAGGAAGAAAATGGTTCCTCCTGGCTTGGTCTCCCTTCTTGATCTCCCCCTTTCTGCTGGTGAGGTTAGAGAAACCATTAGTAAATTGAGGCATGGCAAATCTCCTGGTCATGATGGTATCCCCAATGAATTTTTTCAAGAGTTCAAAGAAGTTCTGGTGCCCATTATTCTCTGGATCTGGCAAGAAGCCATGAGAAGAGGATCTCTTTCTGCTTTCATTAATACTGGTGTCATTAAGTTGATTCACAAAAGAGGTGCTAAAGAAGATCTTAACAATTGGAGACCTATCTCTTGTCTGACTTCTCTTTATAAAATTTTTGCCTCCTCCTTGGCTAGAAGATTGAGTCCCTTGATGGATAGTATATCCTTCCTGAACAAAAAGGTTTTATAAAAGGTAGATTTATTCTTGATGCTATTATTTCCTTGTGGGAAGGGTATGAGTATACCAAAGAGATGAACATTGACACCTTCTTCTTCAAAATTGATTTTGACAAGGCCTATGACAGGATAGAATGGGAGTTTATTCTTCAATCCTTACATGATATAGGTTTGGGTAAAAATTTTATAAAGTTCACTAGCACTTTGTTTGGTAATGCTCATTCTAAAGTTGCTATGAATGGTCATTTATCTGCTCCCTTCAAGCTTTGTAGATCTATTAGGCAGGGATGTCCTTTAGCTCCCCTCCTCTTTGCTATCACTTTTGATGCTTTAGGGTGGCTTGTGAAAGACTCCATCAATCAAAGCTGCATTAAGGGTATAGAGATCCCTCAAGCCCAATCCCAAATGTGTCTCCAAATGTTTGCTGATGATACTAACCTCATTATGAAAGCTGATGACTCTTCTGCTGCTTCTTTTCTTCATTGTCTTAATACTTTTTGTATGGCCAGTGGATCTGTTGTTAATCATGAAAAGACTGGTTTTTTCTCCACTATTGGTTGTATTTCAGATTGTGTTAAAAGTGCAGGTTGTGAGATCATTAAAAAGCGCACTGCCTTCAGATTACTGGGCATACCCATGGGATTTGAAGTTACCCAAGAACAAAGGTGGAGTTGGATCATGGACAATTTCAAAAAAAAAAATTTAAGTGGATAAATTTTCTGGCTAATATTGCTCAAAGATCCTTTGTTCTCAAGCACTATATTCTTCCTTGTCTGACCTTCTATTTGTACTGTTGGCATCCTACTAAGAAGCAGTTGGGTCAAGCCATTTCTCTTGCTCGTAGATTTTTATGGGGAGAAAATAAGATCCCAAAGGTGGCCTGGAAAATTTGTTGCATGAAGAAGTCTGAAGGAGGGCTGGGATTGATTTGTCCATCCAGGATGGCTATTCAGATGGTAGCTAAATGGATCTCTAGGGCAGTCTCTTCTGATGATTTCTGGGCCTGTCTCATCAAAAGAAATATCTCTAACTTTTGGATTTCAGGAAATAAGAGTTGGTCAAACCTTGATGTCTAGGATGTGATCGTCTCTCCTGCTACTTTTATTCCCAAAGGAAGTGTGCTAGTTTGCAACTTCTGGAAAGCTTGGATGGCTATTAAAAGGGAGTATAAATTACCTATTTGGTTTCAATTTAATTACTCTTTTTTGATGCAGGAATCCCTTTGGATTGGATGGCATGTTAAAGACTCCATCTCTCAGTTACCTATCAGATGGAACAAATGTAGAAGGAAGGGATATAAAAATTAGAATCACATGATTAGCAATGGTAATGTCTTGGATGTTCTGCAAATAATGAGTACTTATAACTTGTCTTTTGCCTGTAAACAGATTCTTCTGGACAAAAGGGCAAAGCTGCTGGAGAAGCTCAATACCCATCTGTGGGAGAAGATTGTCAGTCTTTCTGAAGTTTCTCATGATATGTACAATAAATTTAAAAGTACTTGCACCAGTATCAGTCTGATGATTGGGAAGCTTAACAGGAAATGGTGTCTCTCTTGGACTCCCCAAAAGTGGAGATATAGATTTCAGTGTGTTTGGTCCTTTCCTGTGGCCATTAAACACTCCTACCTTCTTTGGTTGATTCTGCACAGAGGAGTTTGGACTGGCAGCAAGGCCAGGAAATTTAAAATTGGTGCAGGGAATTGTCACTTCTGTGGTACGGATGAAGATCTGGAACACCTGTTTTTCAAATGCAAAAATGCTCTCAGATACTGGAATGTCTTTTTCCTTTACTGCCAAACTACTGGTGTGAAGCCCCCTGACTACAGAGTTTTTCTTATTGGAGAAGCCAATAAAATGGACATTGTTCTCTGGCAATTGATGAGAGCTCACATCCTGTGGGCTATTTGGAAAGACAAGAATAGCAAAATCTTTGATAAACATTGTAAAGATTATTCTTTCCCCTGTATGATGGGCTTAGCTAGACTCACTGATTGTTGTCTCAGAGAAGCCTGTATTAGCTCCTTTGGTGATGTTAACCCCCAGCTCATTTTTAAAAACTACCCTTGTAATAAGTGGAGATCCAAGTTGCTTCAATCTAAAACTAGCACTAGAGATAGTATGATAGACTTCATCAGATGGCATATTGAAGGCTTTAAGTTGTAAAGTTTTCCCTCCTATGGGAAGGCCCTTTGTACCTTTTTATTTCTTGCATCAATTTCAAATTTCCTGTTTGCTCAAAAAAAAAAAATATTGATTATTACCTTGTGAGAAATCCAAGCCACTCGATCACATCTCCTACTCAGGTTTTGCACATCCATTGATAAGACGAGATAGATTATGGTTCACAAAGTTATGGCAAACATGTGTCTTTAACCCAAGTAAGTTCTTCTCGAGATCTTCTACTGATTATTATGGACACCAATTCTTACCAATATTTTTCATCTTCTCGAACAATGTCAGCCACCTTTATCTTGATCAATGATTGCGTTATATTGTGTTTTCCATCGAGCATGAACCTTGACAATTTCTGAGGCTTTTGAAGCTCATCTTAAGGCTATTGCAAGGTATTGTTTTGCCCTCTAGCGAGTGATCGAAGGAAAGAAAATACATTCATGTCAGTGCCTTTCATATATGTCTATATAAGTACGACATGAAGCTTGCTTATATGCAATGAGGATTATATGAAAAGGAAAGTTTTCCAACAGCTCAAACTACACTCTGTCAATCTTCAAAATTCAAGCGATGCTCCATTTTTGGGAACAATTCATCATCAAACGTAGAAATAAGAAAGTAATTGCATGCATTGGCGCATGCACAAAAGGGAAGGCAATAGATCAAAGCTGACAGAGGATGGCGTGCGCTCGGACCCATTCTTAGGAATTATCACTATTGCTTTCATGGGAGGAGGCTACGTATACAGAAAGCAGAAGATCGGTGATAGAGGGGGATGACGATTGCTGCTCTTCTCTGCCTGTTGCACATTGACTAGATGGAGAGTGTTGCTGCATCCATAAACACATGGCATTGCGATCACACTATACATTGTTTTTTTGTATTTTTCTCTCGGTTTTAGCTCTACTTTCGTCCGTCGTTACCTCTTCCTCTTCTTCATCTCGGAAGATTGCAAGGCACGCAACCGGAGGGGAAAATGGCATACAACTGAGGAATGAAGGGGGTGCAAACAAATCAGAGCTTTCAACTGCTATTTGCATGATTAATTATGTAGATGATTGGACGACCTCTCTCAAAAGATCATGAAGGAAAACAAGTTTTATGTGGCGACGCCATGACTAGGGGTAGAGGAGCGAGAAGCATCTCTCATAAACACGAGGAAGTTCAACATCTCCGTGAGGAATACAGAGATTTGATGTTGTTTAACCACAAATATATGGGAGATATGATCATCGATTAATTCTGGTGAAGTATTTCTATTTGGCACACTCTTATGAGTTCACGTTTTGATATTATCTCAGATCTTCTAGTCCAACTGTAATCAATCTAATGTTGAATTCAAGCTTTGTGTTAGACATATCATACTGTTTTCCTACGCATTTACTGTTCTCATGTTAAGCTATGACTATTCACCTTTTACGAACTGTTCAATCGTTTGACTCTCAAATTATCACATGAACTGTATAATAACACAGTATTCGAGTCTTTTATTTGTTTGATATCACACCTGCAACCATTAAGTACAATTTGCATAATCATCTCACTTTGGTTACGTGATAAATTGAACTCCCGAATGTGGTAAGTGCTGAGTAAAATTTGGATTTTGTGCGGTCATACAAAGAACATTGCACATAGTTTTCTATGGTTTTTTATTGGACTGTTCAATCGTATGGATATTCTGTAAATTGTTTCATAAAATGATTTGTGCTACCGAGTTTCGTGATTTGTGCTACCGAGTTTCTATTCTAACGAGTTCTGTGTTCAACTTTTGAGATATGAAGTAGCATGTTGTTTTATTGTTTACTTTAACTATCCACACGAAAATGGTTTCGTGTATTTATTTATACCATGGACTTAGGGATGTATGTTGATTTCAACATTTATCGTGAAATTCTCTAATGCATATAGTATTGCTTTCAAATTTATATTCGCACGAAATATCTTTCATTTGGCTTCGCATCTTCTTGGAGATAAATGAAAACTCCGTACTTACTTCCTTGTAATGAAGCTTATATTTCTTAAAGAGAAACATATGTATTGCAGTTCTAAGAAGCTCGCTTCGAGGCAGTGTCAACAATAGAAATCTATGTTGATGCCTTCTTTGCTTAACTAAAGACAATTTGCTTTATGTTAATTTCAAAATGTGAATGTGTTTTTGAGTAAGATCTAATCATTGTGTTGAATTTTTTTTTGAACCTACATTCATCCATTAGAGTCACTCCACTGCACCTGAGCTTACTTCAAGCACCCGGCGTGTGCCATTGGATTCGGTAGTGGATTTGATCTAGCAACCCAGCATCTACACCTTCTAGACATAAGTGAATCCGATGTGAGGAATAGGCATTGCAACTCAGGTACATACGACATGAAGAAACTCAAGGTATTTATACTTGTATTTTCCTTGCTTGCACATTTATAAACGAAAATGAAATCTTATTCACAATCCTTGGTTTTGAGCGCCCTTAAGGTACTTCAAAATCCTGTTGCCAACCTCCAAGTGAGGTGCCCTCGGCTTGTGCATAAACTGACTTAGAACACTTACTCCATAAGCAATATCAATCCTTGTCAATGTAGCATAGTTCAAGCTTCCCAATATGCTTTGGTAACCTGCAATGTTCTCAAGTACATCACCTTCATGAGCACTTAATTTTAGGTTTACCTCCATTGGAGTACTCGCAACTTTGGCATCCAGCAAATGAAACTTCTTTAACATATCCTATATATACTTTCTCTAAGTAATATAAATTCCAGAGTTATTATAGACAAACTCAAGTCCTAGAAAGTATTTTAGTGATCCAAGGTCACTAATTTTGAACTCCTTCATCATCTGATTTTTGATCTGCTTGATGCCATTAACATCATTACTTGTAAATATGATATCATCAACATATAGACATAGGTGTATTACCCACCTAGGTGCGTGCTTCAATCCATAAAGATCTTTGTTCAGTTTACATACATATGGTACCTTGTTTGGGTCCTCATAGCCAGGAGGTTGAGACATGTGCACCTCCTTTGAAATCGAGCCATTTAGGAGTGCAGTTCTTACATCCAACTGATACATGTTCCAATTCTTTGATGCAACTATAGTTACCAATATCCTGATAGTTGACATTTTGTCCACAGGTGAGAAGGTTTCTTCATAATCAAATCCTTGGGTTTGTTCAAATCCCATAGCCACAAAGTCTAGATTTGTACCTACTTATTGATCGATCAGAACTCCTCTTGATCTTATAGATCCATCTAGAACCAATTGATTGTTTGGTTGGATGATTCAGTTATATCCTCCAAATTCTTCATCTTGCCTTGAACTCTTCTAGGTTGATGATGTCCTCATCATTTGAGTGGATGTCCTCATTTTGAGTAGGTTCCTTCTTAGTGAGGCTTGGAAACTCCTCATCCAAGTCATAAGGTAGCTTTACTTTCCTACATTCACTATCAAACCAAGAGTCATTCTCATTAAAGACAACATCTCTACTGACCATGAATCCTTTACTTGAAGGATTGTAGAATCTGTATCCTTTTAGATTTAAATCATACCCAATAAAGATGCACTTCTTTGCCTTAGGGTCTAGCGTACCTCTTATCTGAGAAGGAATATACACATAAGCTACACATCCAAAGATCTTGCAATGATCAAGTGAAGGTCTTCTACCATGCCATGCTTCATATGGGGTTATCCCATCAAGGGATTTGGAGGGTAACATATTTAAAAAATAAGTGGCAGTAGATACACTCTCTGCCCACAAGTAGTTAGGTAATTTTTGCTCATTAAACAGTGATCTGGTTGTTTCAACAATTAATCTATTTCTCCTCTCTACCACCTCATTTTACTCATGGGTATACCTTGTTGTGATTTTTCTTTTGATTCCTCTGTGCTGCAAGAATATATCAAACTCATTTGAGAAGTACTCACCTCCTCCATCTGACCTTAGTCTTTCTAGATTTCTCCCTGTTTGGTTCCCAACAAGTGCAAGATACTTTTTAAAGCAATTGAATACTACATCTTTGTGCTTCATAAATTACAATATAATCCACATAGTGTAATCATCAATGAAAGATACATAATACCTTGATCCAGAAATTGAGGGATCCTTCCTTGGTCGCCATACATTTGTATGGACAACCTCGAGTTAATCTTCATGCATGTAGCCTTTCCTTGAGAAGGGTAACCTGTGAGATTTTTCACACTGGCAAGCATCACATTTATAAATCATGTGTTGCTTGGATACATTAGGTATCCCAAGCACACATTGATCTCCACATATCTGTTTGAAGGTTCTTTCACCAACATGCCCTAATCTCTTATGCCAAATTTCAAGCTATGGAAGTGTTTGATCTTTGTAGCTATAGAGTGCAATATTCTTTGTATCTTCAAGTTCAAAAGTGAATAATCTACCTCTCTTTTCTCCTTTGGCTTTCCTTTTGAACCCATGCTGGGGATCCTCCATAAATGCTCCATATTGCTTGAACCTAACCTGCAAACCCTTTTCCACAATCTGTCCAACACTGATCAAATTCTTGGTAATTGTAGGTACATATAAAACCCTACTCAACAAATTCTTGTTTTTTTCCATCAAAGGTTTTAACATTCCCTACTTTAATCACTGAGTGCTTGGTATCATCACCTGTTTGTACCTGATGCTTACCCTTTGGTTACTCAAGGTCCGAGAGAAGAGCTACATTGCCTGCCACATAGTTTGAGCACATCTTGAGTCAATGTAGAAGAGAGGGTCATTATTTATACTTGGTTTTGAAGTCATGTTCATAATCAGAAGAGGATCTTCTTGCTCCTCTATGTAGTTTTTGTAATTTTTTTTGGATTTGTATCCTCCTTGGTAGTTGCCATTGTAGTTTTTGTTGTAGTTGTTGTTGTATCCTTGATGGTGATTGAATCTTGCTCTTGATTGTGTGTATCCACCTCTTTGATATCCTCTACCTCTCTGATTCTTGAAGTTCCTTAAACACTCATCCATAGTATGATTTGATAATCCATAAATATTGCATGGTGAGGAGTTATAAGGTCTCCCCTACCTTGCTTACCTCCTCTGCCTATTCGTCTTGAGGTTTTACCTCTCCCTGCATAGTTGGCTTGGGAGGTAGTTCCTTCATCTTCAACCTTCTTATTCTTTCCTTTCTTGTTTGACTTACTTTTATCAGTGGATAGGGCAGAAGAGCTATTAACTCTTGATGAGTCTCCATTCTTGTTGAGCTTGGCTTCATGGTTGAATATTGGCCCTATGAGTGTGGTAAGGTCTCGAATCTTCATGTGCATGTACAAGTCCATGGCAGTAGTGAAGCTCTCCCATATTTCATCAGCTTAAATACCATTGATTACTTGTCTTACAATCTCCTCCTCTTCAATTTCTTCTCCTATGCTTGCCAATTGATCTGCTACATCTTTAACTTTGGTCACATACTCTCAGATGCCTTGCTTGGGTTGCTTTCTTTGAGTGGTAAACTCAACACACAATTGGTTCATCCTAGCCCTTGTGCTCGAAGAGAAATATGAAGACGATGTTTCCCAAGTTTCTTGGAATGTCTTACAGTTTCTAATATGAGGAAGAAGAAAATCAGAGATTGAGTTAAATAAGTAGGACCTTGCTAATGCATCCTTGGCACAACATGTAGGTTGTCCTTTGCTTCTGAACATGGTCATCTCCTCATCTCCTGAGATGTATCCATAGAGGCTTCTTCCTTGCAAGTATGTCTTCATCCTCAAAGACCATTCTTGATAGTTGTTCTTGTCCAATTTATCAATGAAAGAAGGACAATCATCTCCCATTTTACCTTAGCTTTGCTCTGATACCACTGTTAAGATAGATGGATGGACACTCCAAGAAATGAGTAGGTACTGCCAAATCTTGCGTAGTACTAGCCTCTTGTAGCTTGAAAGTTGTGTTGTGGACCTTGTTAGCTTTCCAATAACACTATAGAAGTGCCTACGTACTTTGGAACTGATGTAAGAAAAGACTGAATCAAAACAGACTACTTCCAAATAGAAGGATCAAAGAAAACCTTCTATTTTTTATCAGACACCTGCTCCTTATTATGTATAGTGCTACCAATACTGTAGGAGTTAGAAAAAATCCTTTTAGAGGTATCAAATAAGCTTAGTAAGCTAAGCCTTCCAAGTGGAAGCAGTTGAAATGATGCACTATACACAAAGCAATCAATTTAGCAAGTGAATCATTATCGCTCATTTTTTATAACCTCTCCAAAGTTTGACCAATGAGTGCTTTGATGCACGTTTCTTCAAATTGGCTGAATGGATCTCCTTCAAAACTTTGGACCACGTAGCTAACTTAGAGTGATTCCAACAAGCTTTAGATCATTGAAAATGGTGGAGAATTGACTGAGATATGAGCAGTACAAGTTGCCAGATAGAAATGTCTATAATAGAGAGATCATAGATAAACAATGTAGATGTATTGTATTAATGAACAGTGTTGTACAAGATCATAGGCACTACATGCGACTTTTCAAGTCACCTTTTATAAGTGCCATATATAAATTCGAATTTGAATTCAACTTTTGTTTCTCTCTAAAATTAGTCCTTCAATCTAGGAAATATTCCCTCAATGAAGTCATTACTTTTCTATCTAACAATTCCAGGAGTTTTTGGTAGGTGATTAGAAATTAGGTAAAAAATGACTTTTACAAATGGTAAAGATAAGAACTCTTCCTAGCAATAGTTTCCATGGAGCTTCATATGTTAATAAACTTCAAGCCAATTGTGTGGGCTTGGACTTTGCACCAAGAGCTCCCCCTCAAGCCAAACATTTTGGCTTTGTCTTCATCTTCAATCTTCATGAATGTCATGCAATCCAATCATTGGCTTAAATATGCAAAGCTTTGTACCATATAAGGCTTTAGTCAATAAGTCTGCACATTGCATGTTTGTTGATACATATGCCAACTGAATCTCCTTGCTTAATAGCTTCTCTCTCACATAACGATAGTGGACCTCTATATGCTTGGTCCTAGCATGATAAATGGGATTAGCTGCAAGGTGTAGTGAACTGGTATTGTCTCTAAGGATCATTGGAGATGTAATATGCAAAAACAAAACTGTGTATAATAATCTGATCCATATGGCCTCTTGAATAGCATTGGCCAATCCTCTATACTGTGCCTCTGTAGAAGATAAAGCAACAGTAGGTTACTTCTTTGAAGACCATGATATAGGTTTATTACCTGCAAAGGATAGGTATCCTGAGGTACTCCTTCTATCATCTTTGCAGCTTGCCCAATCTGCATCTGAATAAATCTTGATGTCCAAGTCTGAGGTATAAGGAAAATACAATCCCTGATCTTGAGTGCTCTTAAGGTACTTCGAAATCCTTTTGGCAGCCTCCAAGTGAGGTGCACTAGGGTTGTGCATAAACTGACTTAGAACACTTACTCCATAAGCAATATCAATCCTTGTCAATGTAGCATAGTTCAAGCTTCCCACTATGGTTTGGTAACGTGCAATGTTCTCAAGTACATCACCTTCATGAGCACTTAAATTAAGGGTTACCTCAATTTGAGTACTTGCAACAATGGCATCCTGCAAATGAAACTTCTTTAACATATCTTGTATATACTTTCTGTGAGTAATATAAATTCCAGAGTTAGTACAGACTAACTCAAGTTCTAGAAAGTATTTTAGTGATCCAAGGTCACTAATTTTGAACTCCTTCATCATCTAATTTTTTATCTACTTGATGCCATTAGCATCATTACCTGTAAGTATGATATCATCAACATATACACATAAGTATATTACCTCTGAATTATTTGTCTTGATGAACAGAGAAGTATCATGACGAAACCTTTATCGTGAAGGTATGTAGTCAACCTATGGTTCCATGCCCTAGGTGCTTGCTTCAATCCATACAGAGCTTTGTTCAATTTACATACATATGTTACCTTGTTTGGGTCCTCATAGCCTAGACTTTGAGAAATGTACACCTTCTCTCAAAATCCAGCTATTTACAAATGCATTTTTTACATCTAACTGATACATGTTCCAATTCTTTGATGTAGCTACACTTACCAATACCCTGATGGTTGGCATTTTGGCCACAGGTGAGAAGGTTTCTTCATAATCGATTCCTTGGGTTTGTGCAAAACCCTTAGCCACAAGTCTAGCTTTTTATTTGCTTATTGATCCATCAGAATTCCTCTTGATCTTATAGATCAATCTAGAACCAATTTCCTTCATAGACTCCTTCTTTTGTACTAGTTCCCAAGTATCACTCTCCTTGACTGCTTCAATTTCCTCATCCATAGCTTCTTTCCATTATGTCTTGGTCTTTGCCTCTTCATATGATGGTGTTTCTTCAATTGAAAAATATTTTGCAAGGTAAACAGAGTGCTTAGTAACTAGGGAAGTGTCATACGTATATCTGATTGGCTTCTTGCTCTCCCTTTATGATCTTCTGATTGCTTGGTTGGATGATTCAGGTATATCCTCCAACTTCTTCATCTTGACTTTGGCTTTGAACTTCCATGCTTTGAACTTCCATGCTTTGAACTCTTCTAGGTTGATGATGTCCTCATCATCTGAGTGGATGTCTTCATTTTGAGTAGGTTCCTCTTGAGTGAGGCTTGGAAACTCTTCATCCAAGTCATAAGGTAGCTTTAATTTTCTTCATTCACTATCAAACCAAGAGTCATTCTCATCAAATAAAACATCTCTACTGACCATGAATCCTTTGTTTGAAGGATTCTAGAACCTGTATCCTTCCTGATTTAAATCATACCCAATGAAGATGCACTTCTCTACCTTACGTTCTAGCTTACCTCTTATCTAAGAAGTAATATGCACATAAGCTACACATCCAAAGATCCTGCAATGATCAAGTGAAGGTCTTCTACCATGTCATGCTTCATATGGGGTCATCCCATCAAGAGATTTGGAGGGTAACCTGTTTACAAGATAAGTGGCAGTAGACATACTCTCTACCCGCAAGTAGTTAGGTAATTTTTTCTCATTTAACATTAACTTAGCTGTTTCAACAATTAATCTATTTCTCCTCTCTGCCACCCCATTCTGCTCAGGGGTATACCTTGTTGTGATTTCTCTTTTGATTCCTCAGTATTCCAAAAAATATCAAGCTCATTTGAGAAGTACTCACCTCGTCCATCTGGCCTTGGTCTTTTTTTATTTCTCCCTATTTGGTTCTGAAGAAGTGCAAGATACTTTTTAAAGCAACTAAATACTTCATCGATGTGCTTCATAAAGTAAAATACAGTCTACCTACTATAATCATCAATGAAAGATACATAATACCTTGATCCAGAAATTGAGGGATCCTTACTTGGTCCACATACATCTGTATGGACAAGCTCTAGGTAATCCTCATGCATGTAGCCTTTCCTTGAGAAGGGTAACCTGTGAGATTTTCCAAACTGACAAGCACCACATTTATAAATCATGTGTTGCTTGGATACATTAGGTATCTCAATCACACAATGCTCTCTACATATATGTTTAAGGTTCTTTCACCAACATGCCCTAATCGCTTATGCCAAATTTCAAGCTTTGAAAGTGTTTGATCTTAGTAGCTATAGAGTGCAATATTCTTTGTATCGTCAAGTTCAAAACTGAATAATCTACCTGTCTTTCTCCTTTGGCTATCCTTTTGAACCCATGTTGGGGATCCTACCTGCAAAGCGTTTTCCACAATCTATCCAACACTCATCAAATTCTTGGTAATTATAGGTACATATAGAGCCCTACTCGACAAATTCTTATTTCCATCATAGGTCCTAACATTCTCTACTTTAATCACTGAGTGCTTGGTGTAATCACCTATTTGTACCAGATGTGTCAAGAATCGAACTCACAACCTCCCGGTTAGGAGTACGATGGGCTAACCACTTGCCCCAAAAGCCATGGTTCAGGATTACTTCCTAATCCTCTCTCTTAGGGCATGGTTTCACACTCACCACAGATAAGTGCTTCTTCCAAGTGCCCACGGGTGTACCCTGTCTTGATGTACCCTGACCAGTGTACCCTCACCAGTGTACCCTGACCAGTGTACCGTGACCAGTGTACCCTGACATGGTGTACCCTGAGACACGCCGCCACGCACCGCTGTCAACAATCCCAATTTCTCAACTAGGCTTTGATACCAATGCGGGAATCCAACTCACAACCTCCGAGTTAGGAGTGCGATGGGCTAACCACTTTCCCCAAAAGCCATGGTTGAGGATTACTTCCTAATCCTCTCTCTTAGGATGTGGTTCAACCATCTCCAACTAGGATTATGTGACAAGATGCTTACCCTTTGGTTCCTCATTTGTCATCAGCTTTAATACCATTGATTACTTGTCGTACAATCTTCTCCTCTTCAATTTCTTCTCCTATGCTTGCCAACTGATCTGCTACATCTTTAACTTTGATCACATACTTTGAGATGCCTTGCTTGGGTTGCTCTCTTTGAGTGGTAAACTCAATCCACAGTTGGTTCTTCCTAGCCCTTGTGTTGGAAGAGAAATATGAAGACAATGTTTCCTAAGCTTCTTGGGATGTCTTATAGTTTCTAATATTAGGAAGAAGGAAATCAGAGATTGAACTAAGTAAGTAGGATGTTGCTAATGCATCCTTGGCACACCATGTGTTCAGTCTTTCATGCTCCTCTCTTTTAGGTTGTTCTTTGCTTCTGAATATGGGCATCCCCTCATCTTCTGAGATGTATCCATAGAGTCTTCTTCCTTACAAGTATGTCTTCATCCTCAAAGACCATGCTTGATAGTTGTTCCTATCCAATTTATCAATGAAAGAAGGAAAACCATCTCCCATTTTACCTTAGCTTTGCTCTCATACCACTGTTGGGATAGATGGATGGACACTACAAGAAATGAGTAGGTACTACCAAATCGTGCTTAGTACCAGCCTCTTGTAGCTTCAGAGTTGAGTTGTGGGCCTTGTTAGCTTTTGAATGAAACTATACAAGTGCCTATGTACTATGGAAATAATGTAAGAAAAGATTGAATCAAATCAAACTACTTCCAAATAGAAAAATCAAAGAAAACCTTCTATTTTTTATCACACACCTGCTGCTTGTTATGCTCAGTGCTACTAGTAGAGTAGATTTAGAACATTCCTTTTATAGGTATCAAATTAGCTTAGTAATCTATTTCTTCCAAGTGGAATGACTTGAAATGATGCACTTTAGACAGAGAATTCAATTTAGCAATTGAATCATTACCCTCGATTTTTTAGGACCTCTGTAGAGTTTGACCAGTGAGTGCTTTGACGCAGTTTTCTTTGAATTGGCTGAACGGATCTTCTTCAAAATTTGGGAGCACGTTGTCGTAGAGATCTCGACTTCTCATTTTTTTAATTACCTTGGAAATGTTCCTAGTGAATCAATTTGGACTCTATGTTATATGTTAAACATTGAAGAATGGAGGAGGAGGAGGAGCAACATGTTGTGAGATGAAGTTTTAGATGCCTGCGAGAAGCTTAACTGCACCATTTCAGGATGCTTCACGATGCTGCTTTGGGGGAACCATTGTCGACTGGGCATTCGGAGATCCCCTTCCTATTATGGCAGCCTTCATGAAGGTGGGAAAAATAGAACATCGATTGGGGTTTTTTTTTCTTACTATTCTGGTATAGTGCAGAGCGATGCCTTCGTTGATGCTTGCCGTATGGAAATCAAGAGATATGATCAGGAGCATATTGTTCATTTTTTGTATGGTGGGCCAACAAAAAAAAAAACAAGAGGTCTCGTGTTCGACTTGAAGAGGGAAGGGTGACTCAAGGCGAAGCCTTCCTGGTCCATGGCTTTCTTTTGGGTTCCTTGTTTGAATCCAACAAACGACTGTTCCGTCCCTGATTATCTCAAGCGGACTCGTGTCATTTTTTTCTGTGCATCTGAAGCTACTCATTGATTTGCCGTATACGAAAGAAAGTCCACATCTTATTCAAACCATCACCTGTGTTTGTTTTGTACAGCGTCCACATTGTTACCCTTCCTTGCCATGGTACTAAAGAGAACATGGATACATTCTGAAGTATTGAAGGTTGCTATCCTGTTGATTTTCGTTGCCTTCCTAGGGTTTTTTTTTTTTAGAACGAAGCTTTATGTAAGGTCTCGTTTGGCGTAAATTATGGAAAGGTAGCCAACAACTTCCCAGCTCCTATAGAAGTAGTTTTTATCCTCGATTCCATTTTGGAACGAAGGCTAAATTATATGACACTGACCACTTGATACTAAAGACATTTTGGAGCACAAATATATCTTTTATTGTAGGTGTAGCCAATGAGGACATTCAAAGCCTTGGGAGTCCAGAGGTTGCAACCAGATGGGTTGAAGAAAATATCCTGGTCTGATGTCTCATGTTCTTCCTGGAATGAGAAACATCAGCTCCAGCAACACAGGAGGTAGCGGATCCAAAAACCCATGATGGATCAGGCGAAGGTCAGAAGGGAGAGCTGCGAGAATGCCCATCTAGATTGATGAAGGATGGAAAGATCTTTGAGACAAGGATACAAAGAAGATGGGCATGGACTCTACACATTTCTTTTTCTGTTTTGATTTATCTCGGTGCATGTTCTTGGAGGTCACTAGTTTTTTTCCTTTTTCAATGTTGATGATGGTTCATAGCCATGAACTGCAGTATGAGTTTACAAGAGAAGCACTATCATAATAGAGGTGAATACGAGAGTGGAAGGCTAGTACATTAAAAAGCTTCAAGAAGCATTGTTTTCCTAGTGACAATAGGGGAGTGTATGGCATACTCAAGTGAAGACTGGTTTTTGAGGAATCAAAAAACAAAAGCAGATGCAGAGAAGATTATAAAGTTTGTTGATAGGATGAATTAGATGAGGCATATGGATTCCACACATATTGATGCAGATTGGAGATAGCCATAAAAGTTTTGGGTAGCCAATGCTTTTGAATTAGAACCAATGAAAATTTGAAGCCGCAATCGCGAACTGTGGAGTTTAGATTTTGAAGTCAACAGATTCTAGGTGAGAGGAAATATGTGAAGAGTGGGATTTTGGCATCACTTGATCTAACAGATTGCACCAGCCTATGTTGAATATTGAAGTTTTATAAAGCGCTTTTACTTAGAAACAGTTGTCTTGAAGTTTCCCCATCTGATTTATACGGATAGAGAAAAAAAATTCAGTCTTAGATATACAGCGAGATGTCAAAGGAATTGTATGTGGAGCTACTTATGTGATGAAGTGCATCTTTGTGCACACAACTACAGAAGTGTTGGTTGCTCATGTAAAGGTAAATTGTCAAAATTTTATGTACATATGTGTGGCTGAAGTATATGAATGAAGTTAAATGGTACCGAAAAGGCAAGGGAAGTGTTCTTTGACCGTATATGAAGTTCGTCTGTGTAGAAACTTGCCATGTGCTTGAAGTCATGCAGGTTACAAGTTTAAGAAATGATTTGGGATCATAACCGACACATATATGAGATTTGTAAGTGATTGATGTGACTTCCATGAATACATGGAAATCGTAATGGTTTTCTTGTTTGAACGTGTATGATGGCTATAGGAGACTAAATGAAGTAGATATTCCTATGCATGACATAACCTTGGTATTTGTGATTGAATTATCACTTTGCTATGGCCAAATGATTGTTATATGGCCATGTCCATCATTTTAAAATCAGATGAAAGCTAGTACATGAAAGGATGTAATGCTTTTTTTGTATTCTGTACTTGCGATTTGAAGCCTTTACTTTCACGCCTACTACTCTTCAAAATTCTGCTCTTTAGAATGCTAGATGTGTGACTTATTAATCAATGTTGTTATTGTATAGCGACTCAAGCTCATTTGGTAAGGATATTTGACATCTATTAAATTCCCTGGCAAACAGCTTTTCACACATGAGCATAAATCCTTGTAAAGCAGCAATGAATGCATCATGTTTGGATTGTGGTATTCATTTAACAGTCGTAGTCGATATGATAGGTCGCTAGCTAAATTTATTGTCCATAGTTTCTGTAAACGGAGCATTGAGTTAAGGACAAAGCACATTCTCAGCGTTCCATTCTTCTCAGACTTGCATACTTTCGAAAAGAATTGTTGTTTGCCTCAAGGAAAATCAAATACATTATAAGTACGATGAAGTTTCTAAACGTAAGGCCGAAGAGAGTTGCACATTAAAATAAAAAGGGTATGGAAGTTTATATGCTAAGAAAAATGTAAATAACTCACTTGTTGTCAAGTGTTGAGCTCTAAAACAAAACATCGAGTAAGTGAGTGGTTATTCTAGATTTTTATGAGTGCACCTGTTTCCTCATTTGATATGTAAGGCTTTATTCATCTATGAAAATGAGGTCAAAGATTCATCAAGAAAAGGTGAAAATACATGAAAACCCAAGCTTAGGGAAAAGATATTTCCATTATTCAAGGATTGACTTGTGACTAGAATCTAACCAAGACCAAAATTCCTAGTCACTCCTCTTTTCCACGGCTACCTTGTTTAGAGTCAAGGACACTTTCTTGGCACTCTGTGTGCACCCCTAAGCGTGCATGAACCTGAACACATTCGTGAACCCGACATGAATTGCATAGGGGGATGCATTTTTACCTTGAGTGTACTTCGAGCTTACTTTGAGATTAAGCTTGAGATGACTTGAGTTGACCATTAGAGTGACAGACTTCAGGATGAGGGTTTGAGGGCTTGAGTATGGAGTTTTCCTAGGACTTTGTTTTTGACCAAGATTTGACCATGATGGAAGCCTTAGGCTTAGATCCGACAACCCTGAGTGCTTTACTTCAAGTATTGACTGAATCCGAAAAGATTGCCACAAATAGTGATGGAGTGATGAGAGCCCTAGAGGCAATCTCGAAAGAGTATGGATTCTTTAATGTCCGAGATGTAACCAAATTCTTGCAAATATATGAGACTAAAATGGACCTCAATGGTGTGAGTGCTTCTATGAAGCTTAGTGAATTTGCAAGAATTGTAATGCCCAGTACCAAACCTAGCATTTATGCTCTTCAAGAGCGATCCCATACATGGAGTGAATTTAAAAATCTCCTTAGAGAAGAGTATTACCTAGAGGACTTGGCCATGCCCACATGAAATGAATTTAGAGAGTGGGTGGCTACTCCAAATAAAGGCCTTGAGGTGACTGAGCTACTTCGAGAGTTTGAAGAGCGATTTGATCAATTGAGCCATGCTGACCAAGATGCTTTGGAATACGAGAAAGTAGAGCTCTTCATTAAGAGTGCTAACTCTGATTTGGCCTTAGAGCTAGGTGACATGTTAGAAGACTTGAGTGAGCCTTTAGGATTGACTAAAGAATGGAGTAGAGTGCATAAGGCCATAGCCATGCTCTTGAGACCTAGGAGATGGAGGTCATATGTAGTTCAAGATAGAGTTGAGGATGCTCAAAGTTTCCCAATGCCTACTACAAGACCTTTAGTTTATATGAATGAGATTGTGAAGAGAGAAAATGAACATGGAGTCAACCTTGTATCCCTTAATGAATTTCATCAGTCTAGAGTGGATTTAGAGTATACAAGAGTCGAGGATGAGAAGATAAGAGAGGAGTTGAGTGAGGACTTGCATGAAGAAATCATTTCCATTTCTACAAATGAAGAGACTATTAAAGATGATGAAAAAATAGAAAGTGAGTTTGATGATGTAGTTTTACTATGCATGCATCAAATTAATAGAGGTGATGAGAAAGAGCAAGAGGTTGAGTTGATTGAAGAGCAAAAGGATGTTTGGGAAGAAAATTCAAGTGAGTCATATGATGAGTCAAACTTGAGTGATGTTGAGAGTCTTAGTGACTTGTGTTTTGAAGAAGTTAGTGAAGCAAGTGTCAAGACTTTCCACAAAGAGGAAGATGGGGCACTGGTCACTGACTCTTCATGAATAAAGGATATTCTCACTATTCTCACTAGTACTCCTCAGGAATTAGGAGGGGGTGAGAGAGATGAGATTGAAATTGAAAATCTTGATGAATTTTCTCCCAAGCATAATCTTTTGCATGATTCTAGTGACACTGAAGATGAAAGCTTTCTTCATTATGAAGATATGGATTCCATTTCTGTTGAAGGAGAACTAGTTTGGGATCATGACAAAGATAGTGAGGTAGAGTTCTTGGATAGATTGGAAGTAGAAGCAGACCTCATAATCTCCAAAACTTGGATAGAAGGAAACGGTCTCACTAAAGATTGTAAAGATGAATATGGATCATTTTCGGAATCGGGTGAACACTTCCATTTGAAGTGGGATCCAAATGAATCAATTCAAGAAACCCATTCTAACAAAGATGTGAATATAAAAGAAGATGATGACAAGGATGAAAGTCCTTCAAATGATTTCAAACGTAAAATAGAAGAAAATGTGTGTTTGCAAGAAAATTCTGATAATGAAACAAATCTGTTCAATTCAAGAACCTCATATACACATCTTTTTGATTCCCGATATGATGAACTTGGAAGAATCATGAATAAAGAAGTCTATGTCCAAGCAATGGAAGCTTGGATTTCCAAATTTTCCAAGAGCCATATATTCTAGACAAGCCGCCAAGAGATAGACAAGCAAATAAGATGGCTTGTGTACAAATCTACCATATTTATGAATGTGACTCTGATCAATGCGATTCAAAGATGGTTATTGTTTAAACATAGTTTCTTTGGAGAAAACCTAGACATGAGGATGTATTGGGAAGGAAGCCCTAGAATCTATAAAAGTAAATTTTGTAAATATAAATATGTGAATACTTAATAATTATGTTTTGAATTTTTTGAGATGGATGAAAGTAAATATTCAAAAGTGACTTTTGTAAATATAAGTATGTTTTGAGAAAGAAAATTCATCGAGTATTCAAGAAAATGAATTTTTTTTCAAATAATCTTTTTGCAAGTAATGCTACTTATGTGTTTCTTGTGTTTATAATTACATGTGAAGATTTGGAGCCGATTGCAAATCGAGAATTTGAATGGATCGTGAAAAGAGCAATGGTTTTTGAATCATCTATACATACCGTATTAAAAATAGATATTTGTGAAGTGTTATCGTGGATTGCATGTGTACGTATGAGTATATTTTGATTCGATATTTCCTATCACATGTTCAGTGTTTGAATGCAGGAGAAGATCGAAGGAAGGTAATCGAGAGTAAAGAAGAGTTCGGAGAAGCATTGTCTTTTTTTCTTAGTTCTCTTGTTAGCCAAAATCTCTTTTTTTTTCACCCATTTTGAGATGCATTGCACACCAAATATGCATGCACAAATGTGTAGAAAGCACGTCTTTTAAAACCAATAGAAGCATGTCCATCTGCACATTAGATAAATAGGTAAACATCATTGAAAAGTTGATAAATCAAGTTTTGAGAGAATAGAGAGAGTGTAGTTCTGAGTAAGGAAGAGAGATTGCATCTGTGAGAGAGTGGAATTATGAGCATTGAGAGTTTCCTTCCTTAGATACCTTGAAACTTTGATTTTTGCACCATTTTGTTTTTCCTTCATGCACCTAACACATGCATAAATGAAATGTAAAGAGCACGAGTATTTTTAAACCCATAGGTGCACGCTTGATTGCACTTGTAAAGATTTGTATATATATGTCAAGCTGATGAGTTCAATTTGAGTAAGAAGCCTCGTCGTCGAATGCTAATTCTCTCTCTTATTGCACCACTATGTTTTTGATGCACTTAAAGTATGCATATGATAGGGCCCAGTACATGGCCGTGCATAGACACAATGATTTGTATGCCCATGTACTTGATTTTACTCATACTTCGGATTTCTCATAGACTAACAGATACAGAGCTTGGTGATGGTGTGTCTGGAGGCCACATGGGTTTGGAGGGGGTGGATGTCGTAGAGATTTTGACTTCTCATTTTTTTAATTACCTTGGAAATGTTCCTAGTGAATCAATTTGGACTCTATGTTATATGTTAAACATTGAAGAATGGAGGAGGAGGAGGAGGAGGAGCAACATGTTGTGAGATGAAGTTTCAGATGCCTGCGAGAAGCTTAACCGCACCATTTCAGGATGCTTAACGATGCTGCTTTGGGGAAACCATTGTGGAATGGGCATTCGGAGATCCCCTTCCTAGTATGGCAGCCTTCGCGAAGGAAGGAAAAATAGAACATCAATTAAGGGTTTTTTTTCTTACTATTCTTGTATAGTGAAGAGTGGCACCTTCGTTGGTACTTGCGGTATGGAAATCAATAGATATGATCGGGAGCATATTGTTCATTTTTTTGTGTGGTGGGCAGACAAAAAAAAAAAGAGGTCTCGTGTTCGACATGAAGAGGGAAGGGTGACTCAAGGAGAAGCCTTCTTGGTCCATGGCTTTCTTTTGGGTTCCTTTTTCGAATCTAACAAAGGCCTATCGCGTCTCTGATTATCTCACGTTAAAGGACTCGCGTCATTTGTTTCTGTGCATCTGAAGCTGCTCATTGACTTGTCGTTTACAAAAGAAATTCCATATCTTATTCGAACAATCACCTGTGTTTGTTTCATATAGCGTCCACATTGTTACCCTTCCTTGCCACGGTATTGAAGAGAACATGGATACATTCTGAAGTATTGAAGGTTGCTATCCTGTTGATTTTTGTTGCCTTCCCAGGGTTTTTTTTTAGAACGAAGCTTTATGTATGGTCTCGTTTGGCATAAATTATGGAAAGGTAGCCAACAACCTCCTAGCTCCTGCAGAAGTAGTTTTTATCCATGAGTCCATCTCTGTAACAAAGGCCAAATTATATGACACAGACCCCTTAGTACTAAAGACATTTGAGAGCACAAATATATCTTTATTGTAGGTGTAGCCAATGAGGACATTCGAAGCCTTGGGAGTCTAGAGGTTGCAACCAGATGGATTGAAGAAAATATCCTGGTCTGATGTCTCATGTTCTTCCTAGGATGAGAAACATCAGCTCCAGCAACACAGGAGGTAGCGGATCCAAAAACCCATCATGGATGAGGTGAAGGTCAGAAGGGAGAGCTACGAGAATGCCCATCTGGAGTTATGAAGTATGGAAAGATCTTTGAGACAACCATACAAAGAAGATGGGCATGGACTCTACACATTTTTTTTCCTGTTTTGATTTATCTCGGTGCATGTTCTTGGAGGACACTAGTTTTTTTTTCTTTTTCAATGTTGATGAAGGTTCAGAGCCATGAATTGCAGTATGAGTTTACAAGAGAAGCGCTATCATAATAGAGGTGAATATGAAAGTGGAAGGCTAGTACATTAAAAAGCTTCAGGATGCATTGTTTTCCAAGTGACAATACGGGAGTGTATGACAAACTTTATAATCCTCTCTGCATCTGCTTTTGTTTTCTGAATGGTTTTCTTGTTTGAATGTGTATGATGGCTATAGGAGACTTAATGAAGTAGATATTCCTATGCATGACATAACCTTGTTATTTCTGATTGAATTATCACTTTGCTATGGCCAAACAATTGTTATATGGCCATGTCCATCATTATAAATTCAGATGCAAGCTAGTACATGAAAGGATGTAATGCTTTTTTTTTAATTCTGTACTTGCAATTTGAAGCCTTTACTTTGACGCCTACTACTCTTCAAAATTCTGCTCTTAAGAATGCTAGATGTGTGACTTATTAATCAATGTTGTTATTGTACAGCGACTCAAGATCATTTGGTAAGTAGATTTGACATCTGTTAAATTCCCTGGCAAAGAGCTTTTCACACATGAGCATAAATCCTTGTTAAGCAGTAATGAATGCATCATGTTTGGATTGTGGTATTCATTTAACAGTCGTAGTCAATATGATAGGTTGCTAGGTAAATTTATTGTCCATAGTTTCTGTAAACTGAGCATTGAGTTAAGGACAAAGCACATTCTGAGCATTCCATTCTTCTCAGACTTGCATACTTTTGAAAAGAATTCTTGTTTGCCTCAAGGAAAATCAAATGCACTATAAGTACGATGAAGTTTCTGAACGTAAGGCCGAGGAGAGTTGTGTTGGGAGAGATGGTTGGATGCACTCAGAAGATTGAGTTGGTAGTGCTAATCCTGCTTTGCACCAGCCCTCTTTGATCCTTTTCTCCGATTCTACTCCTTGATGACGCGACGAAGACTGAGCCTTGCGGAAACCGCCACGCCAAGAAGAACTAAGTTAGAGTGATTCAGAAATTCTCTGTAATCAATCAATAGCTTAGCAAAGTCTAGTGCTCAACATATAAGACTGTGCTCCAACTTTATTGGAAAAATTTCACCGAAATTTCACCGGACTGCCACTGGATTGACACCGTAATCGTACCGGAATTGTACCAGAATGAGCTTCAATTCTGTTTATAATTACTTCAAGTGAACATACATGAAGTAAGGAAGTGACGCGTGAACTTTCTTAACTTACTGAACTCTTTCTGAAGTTTAGAACAAAAAAACTCCTCTAGTTCAGACAGTCTCTTTCCGGTCAGACTTTGTACTGTGTGTAGATATCTTTTTCACCGGAAAGATTGATCAACTAAAAGTAGAGATGTCTAGCTATAGAGTGAGCTATCTCTCATACAAAGCTTCGCATTACTCTACGAGATCTACTTCGTTCTTCTACCGAAAATTACTCGTTTACTGTAAGAACTGCAATAGTGAGCACTTCAACCACGATTTCTTGACATTGGCTGAACCAAGTTGCTTCAAACTTTGTATGCTTGTGGTATGCTTTGAGCTGAATCTATCAAGCTTTGAATCACTTGTTTTGGTTCAGTAGGCACTGAGATATGTCTCTTTGAAGTTGACAGTAGTTGAAGTGGTACACTCAAAGAATAACAGAGATGATGAATGTAAATATTTGTATTAGATCATGTAAATGTACATTCCCACTAGAATGATAAACATAGCTCAATGGTACTCAGAGGTGTAGGCTATAGAGTAGACCTCACACACTCAATGATTGATACAGTAATGCCTCGGGATGAGTGAAGAACAACTGCGACTTTTGACTTGTAGTTTTTGTAGGAGTTGAGTGAGAGCTTGAATTGGAATTCAAATCAATCTCCTAAAATCTTTCACCTAAAAAGAGTTGATTGAGATATTTTCGGAATCAATCAACAACCTTTTCCGCGACTTTCAATCAATTAGGCGTGATTGCATAATGCGCCAAGTCATATAGACTTTTACAATGGGTAAAAAAAGGTAATAACTCATAAGCTAGTGTTCCTATGCTCCTTGCTTCATGTAGAGTCTTCAAAGTAGATGTCCAAGCCAAATGTGAAGGCTTGACTTGTACCAACAGCTCCCCCTTAAGCCAAGCATTTTGGCTCAAGTCTTCAGCTTCATTCTTCAATCACATCCTGCAATCCAATCATGGATTTGAATCTGCATAGCTTAGTTCCATCCAAAGCTTTAGTGAGTAAATCTGCACATTGCATATTAGTGGACACATAAGTCAACTGAATGTCTTTACTAAGCAACTTCTCTCTCACATAGTGGTAATGAACCTCTATGTGTTTTGTCCTAGCATGATATATTGGATTTGCTGCAAGGTGAAGAGAACTTGTATTATCTTCAAAGATAATTGGTGGTCTTGTATATAAGCCTAACTCTGTATACAAAAGCTTCAACTAGATAGCTTCTTGAGTGGCATTGGCTAGTCCTCTATATTCTGCTTCAGTGGATGACAAAGCTACTGTAGGTTGTTTCTTGGCTGACCAAGAAATAGGTTTATCACCTGCAAAACATATGTATCCTGATGTGCTTCTCCTATCATCCTTGCATCTTGCCCAATCTGCATCTGAATATACTTTAATGTCAATATCTGATGTATAAGGAAAGTACAAACCATGGTTTAGAGTTCCCTTTAGATACTTCAAGATCTTCTTTGCTGCTTCTAGGTGAGGTACCCTTGGTTTGTGCATGAATTGGCTAAGCACACTTACACCATATGCTATGTCAATTCTAGTCAAGGTAGCATAATTCAGACTACCTACCATACTTTGATATCCTGTAATGTCTTGGACTTCATCCCCTTCATGAGCACTTAGCTTTAGATTAACCTCCATTGGAGTGATTGAGATTTTAGCTTCCTGCAAATTAAATTTCTTGACCATATCTTGTACATACTTCTTTTGAGTGATATATATACTTGAATTAGTGTAGACTAACTCAAGACCTAAGAAGTACTTCAATAATCCAAGGTCATTGATCTTGAATTCCCTCATCATCTGTCCTTTGATGTGTCTAATCCCACTGACCTCATTGCCTGTAATGATGATGTCATCAAGATAAACACACAAGTAGATTACCTCTGTACTACTCCTCTTTATAAATAGAGAAGTGTCTGCTTTACTCGTCACAAATCCTTGGTCTTGGAGATATGTTGTCAACCTGTAATTCCATGCTCTAGGTGCCTGCTTCAATCCATATAGAGCCTTCTTCAATTTACAAACATAATTTACCTTCTTGGGATCTTCATAGCCAGGTGGTTGTGACATGTAGACTTCTTCAGATATCCATCCATTCAAGAAAGCATTCTTGACATCTAATTGATACATGTTCCAATTCTTGGATGCAGCTACACTCACCAATACTCTGATTGTTGGCATCTTTGCCACAGGAGAAAATGTCTCCTCATAATCAATGCCTTGGGTTTGTGCAAAACCCTTGGCTACCAACCTAGCTTTGTACCTGTTGATGGTTCCATCAGAGTTTCTCTTTAGTTTGTAGATCCATCTGGATCCTATCACCTTCATAGAATCCTTCTTGGGTACCAAGTCCCAAGTGTCACTCTCCTTGAGAGCTTCTATTTCTTCATCCATTGCTTCTTTCCATTCTGCTTTGGTGATTGCCTCCTCATATGAACGTGGTTCTTCATTTAACAAATCCTTTGCAAGATATACAGAATGCTTAGTTACAAGAGAAGTGTCATACCCATATCTGATAGGCTTCTTACTTTCTCTCTGAGATGTCCTCATTGCTTGAGTTGAAGATTCTGGTATATCCTCTAGCTTCTTCATTTTCATCTTTCCTTTGGACTTCCATGCCTTGAATTCCTCAAGGTTTATTGTATCATCATCATCTGAGCTTGAGTCTTCTTTCTGGATTGGTTCCTCCTTGGTGAGCTTTGGGAAGTCTTCTTCCATGTCATAAGGTAGACTAACCTTCCTGCATTCATTCTCATACCATGAGTCATTCTCATCAAAGATGACATCTCGCTTACCTTGAAACCTTTGTTTGAGGGGTTGTAGAATCTGTACCCTTTCTGGTTCAAGTCATAACCAATGAAGATACATTTTTCAGCTTTAGGGTGTAGCTTTCCCCTTACCCGTGAGGGAATATGCACATATGCAACACAACCAAAGATTTTGCAATGATCCAATGATGGTCTCTTACCATGCCACGCTTCATAAGGTGTCATTCCATCAAGTGACTTTGATGGCAACCTGTTAATGAGATAGGTGGCAGTAGATACACTCTCTGCCCAAAGATAATTTGGTAATTTCTTTTCATTAAGCATAGACCTAGCTGTTTCAACAATGAGTCTATTCCTTCTTTTAGCTACCCCATTTTGTTCAGGTGAGTACCTTGTGGTTATCTCCCTCTTGATGCCTCTTTCCTGCAAGAAGTCTTCAAATTCATTGGAGAAGTATTCACCTCCTCCATCTGACCTTAGCCTCTTCAAGTTTCTACCTGTTTGATTTTCAACTAGTGCAAGATATCTTTTGAAACAATTAAATACTTCATCCTTATGCTTCATAAAGTATAACACAGTCCATCTGCTATAATCATCAATCAAGGACACATAATACCTTGATCCTGAAATGGAAGGGTCCTTGCTAGGTCCCCAACCATCTGTGTGCACCAAGTCTAGGTAGCCTTCATGCATAAAACCTTTCCTTGTATAAGGTAACCTGTGAGACTTACCAAATTGACAAGCACCACACTTGTAAATCATGTGTTGCTTGGATACATTGGGTATCCCAAGCACACATCGATCCCTACTCATTTGCTTTAGAGTCCTTTCACCTATGTGCCCTAACCTCTTGTGCCATATTTCTAATTCTGAAAGTGTTTGATCCTTGTAATTGTATAAATCAATATTTTTGGTGTCTTCTAGCTCAAAAGTAAACAATCTACCTGATTTTTCTCCCTTGGCTATCCTTTTGAATCCATGTCTTGGGTCCTCCACATATGCTCCATGTTGATTGAACCTGACCTGTAAACCTTTTTCCACAATCTGACCTACACTCATTAGGTTCTTGGTGATAGTTGGGACATAAAGTACTCTGCTCAATAAGTTCTGATTACCATCACTAGTCTTTACATTACCAACCTTTACAACAGAATGTTTAGTATCATCACCTGTCTGTACCTGATGTTTTCCCTTGGGTTCTTCCAAATCAGAGAGTAGTGCCACATTACCAGCTACATGGTTAGAACACCCTGAATCAATATAAAATAAATGATCATCATTTGTACCTTCCTTGGAGGTCATATTCATGATCAATAGGGAGTCATCTTGCTCCTCTGTGTAGTTGTGTAATCCCTTCTATTTCTGAATCCACCTTGGTAGTTACTATTGTGGTTGTGGTTGTAATTGTTGTTGTACTGATTGTTGTATCCATTGTAGCCTTGGTGTTGGTTGAATCTGCCTCTACCTTGAGAGTATCCACCTCTTTGATAGCCTCTTCCTCTCTGATTCTTATAATTTCTGTAGCACTCATCTGTGGTATGGTTAGACAATCCACAAATGTTGCATGGTGATGAGTTGTAGGGTCTCCCCCTACCTTGCTTACTTCCTCTGCCTCTACCTCTTGAAGATCTACCTCTCCCTGCATAGTTTGCTTGGGAGGTAGAGCCTTCTTCATCAACCTTCTTACTTTTACCTTTACGTTTAACCTTCTTATCAGTGTGTAAAGCAGAGGAGTTGTTACCTTTTGATTGTTCTCCTTTCTTTGTAAGCTTTGCTTCATGTGTGAAGAGTTGACCAATCAGGGTTGTTAGATCAGGAGCATGTATGTCCATGTATAGGTCCATTGTTGTGGTAAAGCTCTCCCATTTGTCATCTGCCTTTAGTCCATTGATTACCTACCTTACTATTTGTTCCTCTTCAATCTCCTCTCCAATACTTGCCAGTTGGTCTGCAATGTCTTTGACCCTAGTGACAAAATCTGAAACTGATTGCTTTGATTGCTTCCTAAGAGTAGTGAATTCAATCCATAGTTGATTCTTTCTAGCCCTTGTACTTGATGAAAAATATGTTGACAAGGTTTCCCAAGTCTCTTGGGAAGTCTTGCAATTCTTTATGTGAGGTAAAAGGAAATCAGATATAGAGTTAAGAAGATAAGACCTTGCCAAAGCATCTTTTGCACACCATGTGTTGAGCCTTTCTTGTTCATCTTTGGTGGGTAGGCCTCTAGCTTTGAATGAGGGCAATTCCTCATCTCCTCATATGAATCCAAATAAGCTTCTTCCTTGTAGATAGGTCTTCATCCTTAGAGACCAAGCTTGGTAATTGTTCTTGTCCAATTTGTCAATGAAAGAGGGAAAACCATCTCCCATGTTACCTTATTTGCTCTGATACCACTGTTGGGAGAGATGGTTGGATGCACTCAGAAGATTGAGTTGGTACTGCTAATCCTGCTTTGCACCAGCCCTCTTTGATCCTTTTCTCCGATTCTACTCCTTGATGAGGCGACGAAGACTGAGCCTTGCGGAAACCACCACGCCAAGAAGAACTAAGTTAGAGTGATTCAGAAATTCTCTGTAATCAATCAATAGCTTAGCAAAGTCTAGTGCTCAACATATAAGACTGTGCTCTAACTTTAATGGAAAAATTTCACCGAAATTTCACCGGAGTGCCACTGGATTACCACCGTAATCGTACCGGAATTGTACCAGAATGAACTTCAATTCTGTTTATAATTACTTCAAGTGAACATACATGAAGTAAGGAAGTGACGCGTGAACTTTCTTAACTTACTGAACTCTTTCTGAAGTTAAAAAAAAAACTCCTCTAGTTCAGACAGTCTCTTTCCGGTTAGACTTTGTACTGTGTGTAGATATCTTTTTCATCGGAAAGATTGATCAACTAAAAGTAGAGATGTCTAGCTATAGAGTGAGCTATCTCTCATACAAAGCTTCGCATTACTCTACGAGATCTACTTCGTTCTTCTACCGGAAATTACTCATTGACTATAAGAACTGCAACAGTGAGCACTTCGACCAGGATTTCTTGACATTGGCTAAGCCAAGTTGCTTCAAACTTTGTATGCTTGTGGTATGCTTTAAGCTGAATCTATCAAGCTTTGAATCACTTGATTTGGTTCAGTAGGCACTGAGATATGTCTCTTTGAAGTTGACAGTAGTTGAAGTGGTACACTCAGAGAATAACAGAGATGATGAATGTAAATATTTGTATTAGATCATGTAAATGTACATTCCCATTGGCATGATAAACATAGCTCAATGCTACTCAGAGGTGTAGGCTATAGAGTAGACCTCACACACTCAATGATTGATACAGTAATGCCTCGGGATGAGTGAAGAACAACTGCGACTTTTGACTTGTAGTTTTTATAGGAGTTGAGTGAGAGCTTGAATTAGAATTCAAATCAATCTCCTAAAATATTTCACCTAAAAAGAGTTGATTGAGATATTTTCTCAATCAATCAACAACCTTTTCCGCGACTTTCAGTCAATTAGGCGTGATTGCATAATGCGCCAAGTCATATAGACTTTTACAATGGGTAAAAAAAGGTAATAACTCATAAGCTAGTGTTCCTATGCTCCTTGCTTCATGTAGAGTCTTCAAAGTACATGTCCAAGCCAAATGTGAAGGCTTGACTTGTACCAACATGTTGCACATTAAAATAAAAAGGGTATGGAAGTTTATATGCTAAGAAAAACGTAAATAAATCACATGCTGTCAAGTGTTGAGTTTTAAAACAAAACATCGAGTAAGTGAGTGGTTTTTCTAGATTTTTATGAGTGCACCTATTTCCTCATTTCATATGTAAGGCTTTATTCATCTATGAAAGTGAGGTCAAAGGTTCATCAAGAAAAGGTGAAACTACCTGAAAACCCAAGCTTAGGGATAAGATATTTCCATTATTCAAGGACTGACTATGACTAGAATCTAACCAAGACAAAAATTCCTAGTCACTCCTCTTTTCCACGACTACTGTGTTTTAGAGTCAAGGTCACGTTTTTGGCACCCTGTGTGCACCCCTAAGCGTGCAAGAACCTAACCACAACGTAGAAAACTTGGAGAGGATTCTAACAAGGTTTAGATCATTGAAAAGGATGGAGAATTCGCTGAGATATGAGCAGTACGAGTTGAAGATATAAATGACTATAATAGAGAGATCATAGAAGAACAATGCAGATGTATTGTATTAATGAACAGTGTTGTACAAGATCATAGGCTTGATAGTCATAGCGTGATGATGGAGAGTAGTGTGGGGTACAATGTAGACCTCACACTCTTACAGAATGGCACTTGAGAACTCAGGGATTGAGGCTACTACATGCGACTTTTTCAAGTCACCTTTTACAAATGCCATATTCAAATTGGAATTTGAATTCGACTTTTGGATCTCTCTAAAAGTAGTCCTTCAATCTAGGAAATATTTCCTCAATAAAGTCATTACTTTTCTATCTAACCATTCCACGAGTTTTTGTTAGGTGATTACAAATATTCTCTTAAGTCAAAAATTACTTTTACAAATGGTAAAGATAAAAACTCTTCCTAGGAATAGTTTCCATGGAGCTTCATATGTTTATAAACTTCAAGCCAAATGTGTGGGCTTGGACTTTGCACCAGGATTATATGCATCCCCACTCTGAGTGCGAACCATAGATTTTCTATGAATCTGCCCACTCAAGAGTGCTCTAGGTATGTCATCATAGACTAGTTTACCACGAGGTACACTATTGATAATAGCTACAAAAAATGTATTCCATGATGATGTCAAGGTGCATAACAACAAGAATAATTTCACTTCATATCCACATGGATTTTTTGAGCCTATAATTAGAAGAATATAGCATGAAACTCATTTAGATGAGCGAGAACACTATCTCTTTCCTTTATGTGGTCATATAACTTTCTCATTAGATACACTTTATTTGATGCCATCTCTTTTTCATATGTATTGCATACCTTCTTCCAAAGCTCACCTACACTTTGAGAGTCTAATACTATAAAGTAAAAATTATATGCCACATGTTATCAAATCATAGACCTGGCCATTTCATGTAGCTCATCGCAATCATCTCTATCCGTGCCATCAAGCCTCTTTAAGAATCCATTTATTGGCTTCCACTACCTCCTCTAAATCAACATATCTTTAATGTGATTCTTCCATAGAGAAAATTTTATGCCGTTAATTTCTTAGATCTCAAAATGCTCTCTGCCTTACAAGTTGTATCGCCTCTTCGGAACACTGGCTCATAGAAATTCGAATATAATAATAATGGAGCTAGAAGAATCCAAACACCACTAAGGCTCTAAGAAGGATGCTGAACTGTCAGATTCTAGAAAGAGATAACCAGTCTTCACAAACAAATGAATTAATGAACATTAATGACCAACCAAAAGGATTATGTGAGAATAAATGTGCGCATGCTAATAAGTGT
>CM035406.1:103318690-103356190 GCA_020310875.1 Ceratopteris richardii
TTCACACTCACACTCTCAATCACACTCTCACTCACAATCTCAATCACACTCTCAATCTCTGTCTCAATCTCATGGATGGTTCTTCTTAATATTGCATGATGAAAGAGGATTTCTAAAAGTAATATCTTCTCAATCTCAATATCTTCATCTTCATCATCAATGCCCATTCTTCCATGTGCACTCAGTATCACTATCATGGTCCTGTAAAACATCATAACTCGACAAAACCATTAACATCATTAGTATTAGAAAAAGAAAAACAACATTCCAAATAATAAAATGTTCCACGTGAATCAATGCGATGTTCAAAGAAGAATATCATTGCTCCTATGTATGTTAATACATGTTCAAGAACATAATATGTTCTCTATGAAAACTATTGAATATCTACCAAAAAGCATATAAGAAACTTCTGCTATGCCAAGAATTTACGGAAATTTATTCACTTGTGTTACGTCTCTCAATCTGGGAATCAATTGCCCTCAATTTCACACTTGATCTATTGTACAAGAAGTTATGAACAAGATGATCTTCACTTAAGTACTTTAAGAAGCATAGGAGAAACAATTAATCCTTCGTTCTTAACACTCATCAAGAGTCATCTCGAAAGCCAATAATTCGTATCATTCGTAAGGTAAATGTGAAAAGCTTTAATAAAGCGTAAATCCATTCAATACTGCTTGACACCTCAATATGTGCAATTGTGAGCGAATCTGCGGTACAGTACATTATTTCTACTTCTGTGGCATGCATGGAAGTATTTCCGATAAAGACAAATAGCGTTAGTAATCTTGCAGTTATCTTTAGACACTTTAAGGCATGCAAGATTCTTTCAAAGAGCGAATTTTGAGTTATTTTACATTAACTCCATTAATCAAACTCAAACACCGTATTTGTACTCCATATCCGAACACATCTAAACAACCATACAATCACATATTAAACAGTTATAGTCTCAAAAGTACACGCGGAATTCTTGATCTAATTATAAAGATGATAGCGTATGGAACAGAAAATTATAGAATTGTGCACGGTTCACGAACATGGTGTCCGTCCTTGATGAATTAACGCCCTTTCCATTGATTCTCGAACGTTTGTATTTAACACAACCATAAATGACATAAGATCTTTTTCCATCTGTACTTCTCTACAATATTGCATATACTAGAACCTATGAAAACACTTGCATCAATTATCGCACCTCATCATACTTGTGCGTATGGACAAGAGAAAGATATGGTAAAATTCTACCTTGGCTAACTTTTCCCGTACGTTCTGGTGCCTTCAATAGGCTAGCGAATGCACAGGATGCACCCACAAACGTCCATATCACAACGTTTAGTTGTCTGATTAACTTAAACAACAAGGGACGATCCAATTTTATGAGATGCCTCTATTGTATACTCACGTAGTTACGAAGTCTATGAATTCAACATTTATTGGCGTGAAAGAAAACCATAATATGTGACATTATCTCCTTGCGCAAAGACCTGTAATTACTCAATAATAGGAAGGCTCAACAGACTTATCTTTGACAGCCTGAGAGCAACAAAGTTCTGATCCTTAGATGTTCTCATCCTTGTGCAGCGCCAGGGAAAAACTTCTCGATTTCTCCAGGCTATAACTGTCACTTCAATATGTTGCTCCATGGTATTCAGTCCTCCGTCTGCTTCTTTGCTTGTGTCTCCATGCCTGATCTGCACTCGTAGGTCTCCACTACGAATGGAAGATGTCGAAATTTTTTTTTTTTAATTCTTTCTTGCGTTGCGGCCAGCTGTAAGTTGTTCGAACGCACTCTGCATGCTCCCTGTTTAGACCTCCCCCTTTTTCGTGCTTTTCTACCTCTTAATCTACTTGATATCTGTCCTCCACGTCATTCCTCTAGCTCAATTATGTTTCTATAGATTCAAATCCAATACGCGCATGCGTTTTCTATTTTCTCCAACTTGGCTATTCTTGGAGTTCGCCCTATTATACTCATACGTTATGCCTTTCTTTGCTTTACTTTATATTCCTTTCTTTCACATTAGACTTACGACTTCACATGGATAAATATACACGCACCTCTACGCACACTCATGTACATGGCTACAACATAAGTTCCAAAATATAGGTGAGTGCATATATAAACTCGCCTCGCTAATTCTCAAATTAGCTCATCCAAAATCAAATTCTCATGGCCTTACCTATACAGACGTGCAGAGTGGGCTTATTATGCCAACAGTATGAAAAGTTCTTAATGTCCACCAAAAATAATTCGAATATTGACGTGATCTAGATGTGTAATGCATCTCTATTCATAGTCGTTAGGAACAATGCCAAATCAAGATGTGTTCACCCTCACAAACCAAGGTCTATTACATTCTTCCCCTCTTTTAAAAAAACTCTATCCTCAGAGTTAGAAGAATTGGTTAAGCAAAATATAGTATCATAATTGATTAAGGAATCTGATACGGGTAGAAATCATACCTTTATCATTCAACTCCACGAGAGAGAAAAGAAAAATACGATTAGGGAACTTACCTTCATCAGTTGCATTTTTAGATGTCGTAGCTTCCTTAATGATGTCTATTGCCTTCGAGTCCTCATTGATTTATCGAATATCAAGGAGATCCACTTCCTCTTTGATCCATGCATCTGGATCCTTGCCGCTCTGCATTCCACCATCAAAATTGCTGAATTTGGCCTTCTTGAGGACTCGGTTGAGGGCAAACTCATGAGTCCCTATATCTTCATAATTGCAATTTTCTTTCTTCCTCTAGCCATGCTCTTAATCTTTGAATAATGCTGTCCCCTTGTACTATTCCTTGTAATCCGTATACAATCTTCATCTATTAAGTACTTTACTCTAAGATGAGCTCGGTTATTTCTTTTAGTAGTATTTTGCAAGAGGATCTCGCTTCCACAACAAGAGTTATATCCGTTTGATCTGAATGATATTACGCAAATCGTACATCATCAGTCAAGTATGAATGTGATCTTGATTCAGACAGCTTTAATGATGACATCCTTTCTAAGAATGCCCACGAGTATCTGGCCTACTCCTGGTGATCGCAAAATCTTTATCGCATGTCGTAGATATGAGATAAACGAAAAATTGTACGTAATTAGTCTACATCATTTCCTTTCATGCCTGACGTAACTGGAAAGTCCCTTTCTTATTCCTCTATTCATAATCAATTATCACATTGAATTTATGAGAGCGCACTCTTCTGCTTGATACACCGAGTACTAATAATGTGCAGCTCCATTTGCATGATGTTATTCTGTATGGATGTTTTGTATAACAATATATCTACATTATGATTTTCTTCTGTGTAATGATCCCTCTGTGTTTCCTATAGCGCATAAACATCATGTCACTCTTATCGTTGTCTGTGCTTCTATCTTCTGCATATATACATATATATTTGCACGTCAATAATATGTGGAAATTAAAGTTGATTAATTCAACTACCAATGTCGTACTCATTTATGCATCTACAAACAATATGGATTTGTTTCTCGACCAAAAGCATCAGAATATTTCGGTACACTAAAAATCCCATTTGCATCAATTTTAAAGAAAATACTCATCTGCAAAGAAGTTGAGTTGTTGGATCACCCGCTATATCTTCTAGAAATTCCTTTGCTTCACCGATCATTTGCATCAAACCTTCCATCTTTCCCAAGAATCGATTCTTGTCTATTAAACACTTGCTTAAATGTAGATTCACTTGCATCATCATCCTCTTCCGGTTTACATTGCTATCTAGCTTTACATGCATTCGATGTGCCCACACCATTGCCACCTTCATCATTGAGGTCCTTGAAAGCATTTGGAGTACCCCCTTTTTTTGTTGGATCTTTCTTTATGTAATTCTGCATTCAATCTACGGAACGCTCCTCTTATTCTTCTATCTTCTTCTTCAAAGCCTGCATCTTGTGCCATAATCCAACTCTGCTCTGATACCACTTGTAGCATCCCTTATATTTTCCATAAAGTTGATCACTTGGACATAAAAAAGACATAAGCCAACATAAATCTCATTCTCAAAAGAACAAATCAGACAAAGTATTTCAATCAAACAAATATATACATTAATAGAGAGAAATCTTATCTGTGATCTTAAAATGTTAGATTCCAATTAGATCAATAGCTTTTGGAGCCATCTTCATAGAATCAAATGTTGCAATATATCATCAATAGCTTAAAAAAGAAATCTGATCTTTCTTGATACAATAGTTTCTTGACAAAGTCTCGACCTCCCGACCACCCCCGAGCTTATCACAATCGCATTCACACTCACACTCTCAATCACACTCTCACTCACACTCTCAATCACACTCTCAATCTCTGTCTCAATCTCATGGATCGTTCTTCTTAATATTGCATGATGAAAGAGGATTTCTAAAAGTAATATCTTCTCAATCTCAATATCTTCATCTTCATCATCAATGCCCATTCTTCCATGTGCATTCATTATCACTATCATGGTCCTGTAAAACATCATAACTCGACAAAACCATTAACATCATTAGTATTAGAAAAAGAAAAACAACATTCCAAATAATAAAATGTTCCACGTGAATCAATGCGATGTTCAAAGAAGAATATCATTGCTCCTATGTATGTTAATACATGTTCAAGAACATAATATGTTCTCTATAAAAACTATTGAATATCTACCAAAAAGCATATAAGAAACTTTTGCTATGCCAAGAATTTACGGGAATTTATTCACTTGTGTTACATCTCTCAATCTGGGAATCAATTGCCCTCAATTTCACACTTGATCTATTGTACAAGAAGTTATGAACAAGATAATCTTCACTTAAGTACTTTAAGAAGCATAGGAGAAACAATTAATCCTTCGTTCTTAACACTCATCAAGAGTCATCTTGAAAGCCAATAATTCGTATGATTCGTAAGGTAAATGTGAAGAGCTTTAATGAAGCTCAATACTGCTTGACACCTCAATATGTGCAATTGTGAGCGAATCTACGGTACAGTACATTAATTTCTAATTTTGTGTGGCATGCATGGAAGTATTTCCCATAAAGACAAATAGCGTTAGTAATCTTGCAGTTATCTTTAGACACTTTAAGGCATGCAAGATTCTTTCAGAAAGAATGGACCGATAGCCACTGCTTGTCTTGGCTAGGGTTTTGTTTCTGTTTTTGGCTTCCCCGGCTGGGGGCCTTAGGGGTTTCTTCTCCTGCGTCGCAGAGTGTCTGTGAGTGGTTGCCCCCCTAGGGGGGGTCTGGTGTTTTGCTGCTTCGTCTGTTTCTATGGCGCTCCATGAGGCACTTACGAATGGCATGGCTGGCTCAAAAGACTCATTTGGCACGATTAACTCCATGCTTAATCCTGTGTTCGACTCCAGTTGTATTAATAATGGGCTGCCCTATGGTGTTGATGAAGCTGCTGTCAACTGTAACTTGCAGGTAGACCTTAACCCTTTGCCTTCCCCTCAAAGACATGCAGGTCTCTCGTATGCGACTGCTGTTCAGTCCTTGGTTCAAACTCCCTTTTCCATGTTCAACGTTCAAGGACTGACAGGTATGCACGCTCCCCTGAACTCTAATTTTGATAGGAAAGGGAAAGAAAAAATTGCTGAGGATGTCTCTGAGGATAAGAGCTCCCCTCATTTTATTAACTTGGAAGAAGTTGTAGAGGATAAGGACGATTGCACTCTTATTATTGAAAGTTCCTCATTATAATCATGGAATAACCATCTGTCAGAGAAGGTAGTGATAGGACTTTGCCATGGTCCTAGGCCTACTTAGGAAAATCTTGAAAATTGGATGAAAATCAATTGGGAAAGTAGAGGTCTTTATGCCAAGCACATTCAGTACCTTCCCAATAATTACTTTCTTTTCTTCTTTGAAGATGCTCATAATGCAATGCAGGTAATAGCTGAAGGTCACTGGATTATTAGGAATACTCCTATTTCCTTCTTCAAATGGTATCCTGGATTTAACCCTAGGGGGGCTAAACCTACTAAGGTTCATGTTTGGGTAGAACTGCCTGACTTACTTGTTGAATACTATCCATGGCTTGTTCAGTTGGGTAATCTCATTGGTAAAGTCTTGGGACAGAGACCAAAAAGTGGATTCAATCCTAAATGGGACCCGCAAATGTTGATCGAAGTAGACATTTCTAAGAATATTAAATCTGTGTTAGTTTTAAAGAATTCTGAAGGTTTAAAACTTCATGAACAAAAGGTTTTGTATAGGAACCTCCCTAATGCTTGTTTTCACTGTTATAAGCAAGGTCATTTGATCAAAGATTGTCCTGTTCTGATGGCAACTAAAGTCAAAGACAACAATGATGTTGTCAGCAAGAAACAGGTTGGTAATATTGTGAAGGAAGAGGCTTCTCATCCAGATCAGATGGGTAAGAAGGCTCCTTTCAAGAATAGAAGAAAAACCTTCAATGTTGTTCAGAAACCTGAGGTGTTGATTAAGGAAATTAGCAATCCTTATCAGATTCTGGAAGATTTTGATAAAAATGATGATGTAGGAACTGGTAGTACAAATCAAGTTAAACCTGTTCTCAACTCCTCTGTTTAGACCGACTACACTGGTGATGAACCAGGGTGGACCACTGTTGGTAAAAAGGGTAGTTGTAAACCCCTTGGTATTCTTCCTTCCTCCTCTAATATGAATGTTGATAAGCGCATTAACTTTAAATCCAGTGATGAGATTTTTAGTGATCAACTAAACAAAAGTGATGAAGTTGTAATGCAGGATGATCTTGAAAATTCCAATATGGATGTGGCTATGGCTTCTGATAGCCCTCTTGCAAAAGAAAAGTCCAAATCAAAAAGGAAAGAGGTGGTCAGAATCTCCACTTCGGTAGTTAAACCTCTCAAGAATCATAAGAAGTAATCTCTCCTCCTGTTGTTGCCTCTTATGGATTGTATCAAAATTGTGTCTCTTATAACTAAAGGGCTTACGGACCCGGTCAGAGGTAAAGTAATAAACAAATGGCTATCTGATGCATCATTGTCGCCTGATATCATTTGTCTGCAGGAAATTAAAAGTAGTGGTCATCATCTTATCTCTAATCTTAAGTTTGTTAGCAGTAATTCCTCCTGGTTTCATACTAACCATTGTGGTAAGGGTGGTGCAGCTATTGGTATCAAAGCCAATCTGGAAAATCTGGTTGAAGAAGTGTTGGTAATTGACACCAATCAGTGGGTGGCAGTTAGATGCAAGGAACCCCTGAATTTCATCATTGTTAGTGTCTATGCCGCTAACTGTTCTGCCAATAGATCCAAGTGTTGGGAAGAAATTGGCAAGCTTTCAGGTGACATCATTCTCACTGGGGATTTCAATATGGTCACGAATTCGGTTGATAGAAATGGTAACATACACAACATCCTCTCTGGTAATGAAAAAAATTGTTGGTTTAATATGGTTCTTAATCATAATCTTATGGATTTATCTATTAACAGTGGTCCTACCTGGAATAATAGGAGTGACAGCAATTTTTTGTCTGCTAGACTTGACAGGATTTATATGAACTCCAATAGGTTTCAGTCCTTTTGGAATTGTTATTGTGAAGCTGACCCTTCCCTGCAGATGTCTGATCATATCCCTCTTGTTGCCAAGCTTATGGGTAACAACCCTAGCTACAGAGCTGGTTGGCCCCACCTTGACATGTCTCTGATTAAAATTCCTATTGTTAAAGACCATATCAAGTATATCTTCAATAAACACTTTATCATGGGATGTTCCACCTTTCAAGCCTGGGAGGAGGCGATCAAAGAAGTTCACAGTGCTCTTACTCATTATAAAAGAAAGGCTAGACATATGAGATATAAGAGAAGGATGATGATAATCAATGAGATAGATAACATAAAGAACTCTAAAATTCCTGAGGAAGTTAAGAATCAGAAGATCATGGAACTCGAGGAAAAAGTAAGGCTTGAAGATTATCTTCTTGCTCGTGGTGCCCTTGCCACGTCTAGGGAATTTTGGGCTGGGAAAATTGATAAACCTAACAAGCATATGTTTGAGTTTATGAGAAAAACAAAACCAGGGACTTCATCCCTCTGGTTAAAAAAAGAAATGGTGATTTGTCTTCTTGTATGGAAGAAAACCTTCAGGAAGCTGTCTGCTTCTTTACCAATGTCTTCTCTATGCCTCCCAAGAGAGGGGACCACATCTGGAGTGCAAGAGCTGCCATAGCCCAGAAAAGGAAGAAAATGGTTCCTCCTGGCTTGGTTTCCCTCCTTGATCTCCCCCTTTCTGCTGGTGAGGTTAGAGGAACCATTAGTAAATTGAGGCGTGGCAAATCTCCTGGTCATGATGGTATCCCCAATGAATTTTTTCAAGAGTTCAAAGAAGTTCTGGTGCCCATTATTCTCTGGATCTGGCAAGAAGCCATGAGAAGAGGATCTCTTTTTGCTTTCATTAATACTGGTGTCATTAAGTTGATTCACAAAAGAGGTGCTAAAGAAGATCTTAACAATTGGAGACCTATCTCTTGTCTGACTTCTCTTTATAAAATTTTTGCCTCCTCCTTGGCTAGAAGATTGAGTCCCTTGATGGATAGTATCATCCTTCCTGAACAAAAAGGTTTTATAAAAGGTAGATTTATTCTTGATGCTATTACTTCCTTGTGGGAAGGGTATGAGTATACCAAAGAGAAGAACATTGACACCTTCTTCTTCAAAATTGATTTTGACAAGGTCTATGACAGGATAGAATGGGAGTTTATTCTTCAATCCTTACATGATATAGGTTTGGGTAAAAATTTTATAAAGTTCACTAGCACTTTGTTTGGTAATGCTCATTCTAAAGTTGCTATGAATGGTCATTTATCTGCTCCCTTCAAGCTTTGTAGATCTATTAAGCAGGGATGTCCTTTAGCTCCCCTCCTCTTTGCTATCACTTCTGATGCTTTAGGGTGGCTTGTGAAAGACTCCATCAATCAAAGCTGCATTAAGGGTATAGAGATCCCTCAAGCCCAATCCCAAATGTGTCTCCAAATGTTTGCTGATGATACTAACCTCATTATGAAAGCTGATGACTCTTCTGCTGCTTCTTTTCTTCATTGTCTTAATACTTTTTGTATGGCCAGTGGATCTGTTGTTAATCATGAAAAGAGTGGTTTTTTCTCCACTAATGGTTGTATTCCAGATTGTGTTAAAAGTGCAGGTTGTGAGATCATTTAAAAGGGCACTGTCTTCAGATTACTGGGCATACCCATGGGATTTGAAGTTACCCAAGAACAAAGGTGGAGTTGGGTCATGGACAATTTCAAAAAAAAAAAATTTAAGTGGATAAATTTTCAGGCTAATATTGCTCAAAGATACTTTGTTCTCAAGCACTATATTCTTCCTTGTCTGACCTTCTATTTGTCCTGTTGGCATCCTACTAAGAAGCAGTTGGGTCAAGCCATTTCTCTTGCTCGTAGATTTTTATGGGGAGAAAATAAGATCCCAAAGGTGGCCTGGAAAATTTGTTGCATGAAGAAGTCTGAAGGAGGGCTGGGATTGATTTGTCCATCCAGGATGGCTATTCAGATGGAAGCTAAATGGATCTGTAGGGCAGTCTCTTCTGATGATTTCTGGGCCTATCTCATCAAAAGAAATATCTCTAACTTTTGGATTTCAGGAAATAAGAGTTGGTCAAACTTTGATGTCTGGGATGTGATCGTCTCTCCTGCTACTTTTATTCCCAAAGGAAGTGTAATAGTTTGCAACTTCTGGAAATCTTGGATGGCTATTAAAATGGAGTATAAATTACCTATTTGGTTTCAATTTAACTACTCTTTTTTGATGCAGGAATCCCTTTGGATTGGATGGCATGTTAAAGACTCTATCTCTCAGTTACCTATCAGATGGAACAAATGTAGAAGGAAGGGATATAAAAATTGGAATGACATGATTAGCAATGGTAATGTCTTGGATGTTCTGCAAATAATGAGTATTGATAACTTGTCTTTTGCCTGTAAACAGATTCTTCTTGACAAAAGGGCAAAGCTGCTGGAAAAGCTCGATACCAATCTGTGGGAGAAGATTGTCAGTCTTGCTAAAGTTTCTCATAATATGTACAATAAATTTAAAAGTACTTGCACCAGTATCAGTCTGATGATTGGGAAGCTTAACAGGAAGTGGTGTCTCTCTTGGACTCCCCAACAGTGGAGATATAGATTTCAGTGTGTTTGGTCCTTTCCTGTGGCCATTAAACACTCCTACCTTCTTTGGTTGATTCTGCACAGAGAAGTTTGGCCTGGCAGCAAGGCCAGGAAATTTAAAATTGGTGCAGGGAATTGTCACTTCTGTGGTATGGATGAAGATCTGGAACACCTGTTTTTCAAATGCAAAAATGCTCTCAGATACTGGAATGTCTTTTTCCTTTACCGCCAAACTACTGGTGTTAAGCCCCCTGACTACAGAGTTTTTCTTATTGGAGAAGCCAATAAAATGGACATTGTCCTTTGGAAATTGATGAGAGCTCACATCCTGTGGGCTATTTGGAAAGACAAGAATAGCAAAATCTTTGATAAACATTGTAAAGATTATTTTTCCCCTGTATGATGGGCTTAGTTTAGAGTCTTTGATTAGTGTCTCAGAGAAGCCTTTATTAGCTCCTCTGGTGATGTTAACCCCCAGCTCATTTTTAAAAACTACCCTTGTAATAAGTGGAGATCCAAGTTGCTTCAATCTAAAACTAGCACTAGAGATAGTATGATAGACTTCATCAGATGGCATATTGAAGGCTTTAAGTTGTAAAGTTTTCCCTCCTATGGGAAGGCCCTTTGTACCTTTTTATTTCTTGCATCAATTTTAAATTTCCTGTTTGCTCAAAAAAAAAACGATTCTTTCAGAAAGCGAATTTTGAGTTATTGTACATTAACTCCATTAATCAAACTCAAACACCGTATTTGTACTCCATATCTGAACACATCTAAACAACCATACAATCACATATTAAACAGTTATAGTCTCAAAAGTACACGCGGATTTCTTGATCTAATTATAAAGATGATAGCGTATGGAACAGAAAATTATAGAATTGTGCATGGTTCACGAACATGGTGTCCGTCCTTGATGAATTAAAGCCCTTTCCATTGATTCTCGAACGTTTGTATTTAACACAACCATAAATGACATATGATCTATTTCCATCTTGTTTTTCTCTATAATATTGCATGTACTAGAACCTATGAAAACACTTGCATCAACCATCGCACCTCATCATACTTGTGCGTATGGACAAGAGAAAGATATGGTAAAATTCTACCTTGGCTAACTTTTCCCATACGTTCTGGTGCCTTCAATAGGCTAGCGAATGCACAGGATGCACCCACAAAAGTCCATATCACAACGTTTAGTTGTTTAATTACCTTAAACAACAAGGGAAGATCCAATTTTATGAGATGCCTCTATTGTATACTCACGTAGTTACGAAGTCTATGAATTCAACATTTATTGGCGTGAAAGAAAACCATAATATGTGACATTATCTCCTTGCGCAAAGACCTGTAATTACTCAATAATAGGAAGGCTCAACAGACTTATCTTTGACAGCCTCAGAGCAACAAAGTTCTGATTCTTAGATGTTCTCATCCTTGTGCAGCGCCAGGGAAAAACTTCTCGATTTCTCCAGGCTATAACTGTCATTTCAACATGTTGCTCCATGGTATTCAGTCCTCCGTCTGCTTCTTTGCTTGTTTCTCCATGCCTGATCTGCACTCGTAGGTCTCCACCACGAATGGAAGATGTCGAAAACATTTTTTTTTAGTTCTTTCTTGGGTTGCGGCCAGCTGTAAGTTGTTCGAACGCACTCTGCATGCCCCCGTTTAGACCTCCCCGTTTTCCGTGCTTTTCTCCCTCTTAATCTACTTGATATCTGTCCTCCACGTCATTCCTCTAGCTCAATTATGTTTCTCCAGCTTGATGCGTTTTCTATTTTCTCCAACTTGGCTATTCTTGGAGTTTGCACTATTATACTCATACGTTATGCCTTTCTTTGCTTTACTTTATATTCCTTTCTTTCACATTAGACTTACAACTTCACATGGATAAATATACACGCACCTCTACGCACACTCATGTACATGGCTACAACATAATTTCCAAAATATACGTGAGTGCATATATAAACTCGCCTCGCTAATTCTCAAATTAGCTCATCCAAAATCAAATTCTCATAGCCTTACCTATACAGACGTGCAGAGTGGGCTTATTATGCCAACAGTATGAAAAGTTCTTTATGTCCACCAAAAATAATTCGAATATTGACGTGATCTAGATGTGTAATGCATCTCTATTCATAGTCGTTAGGAACAATGCCAAATCAAGATGTGTTCACCCTCACGAACCAAGGACTATTACAATGTATGTATGTATGTATGTATGGATGTATGTATATATATATATATATGTGTGTGTGTGTATGTATGTATGTATGTATGTATGTATGTATGTATGTATCTATATATATATATATGTATATATATATATATATATATATATATATATATATATATATATATATATATATATATATATATATATATATATATATATATATATATATATATATATATTAGAGAGAGAGAGAGATACATATATATATATATATATATATATATATATATATATATATATATATATATATATATATATATATATAGATACACACACACACACACACATATATATATGTATATATATATATATATATATATATATATATATATATATATATATATATATATATATATATATATATATATATATATATAATATATGTACATGTATGTATATATATATATATATATATATATATATATATATATATATATATATATATATATATATATATATATATATATATATATATATATTATAGATATATTTCTATCATGATGTCTCTGAACACACTAGGACTGGCGGGACACTTTTTTGCTCTTTTGGAGGTTTTTTTCCACCCTGGCTTGTATATACACCTATAACCCCAATGCATTACTTATCTTTGTACATTCTAGTGGTAATACATTCAGTATTGTGTATTGTGCTCTAAGCTTCTTTTTGTTCCTTGTGTTTTTCGGGTGCTTTTGTAGACCTCAAACTCCAACAATTGGTATTAGAGCAGGTCGGTGCTTCATCTAGGGCATCATTGCCACCTCATCAATCATAGTCTCAAAACTGCATGAAATTTGCTATGCATACTGAGGTTCCAAAATTGCAATCTAAGCTTGTCTTGGCCTCCAAATGCATCATCACAATGCTTATGCGGGCTATTTTTTCTTTTTGTGTGAAAGCTATATAGAGGTTTTAGTTCACTAGTATAAGCATCTCGAAGTTTGCTATAGGTTTATGACAACTCATGAGGGTAGTTCTGTTCAACTTTTTTTTATAGTCATTTTTCTGCATCAGGGTATTTTATTGAGTGGTTATGGTTGAAAATAGTGATGTTCTTCGTATGCTGGATGAGTCATGTATTGGTCGCAAAAGGATTATGGAATATTGTAGAAGGTGTTGAAAAACATCCTATTACATTTGCAAATACAAGTACTAAAGCTGATGTAGATGGCATCGAAGAAGGTGATATTCTGCCGATTCGCCTTTGTGCTATGGTTCTTGTTGCATCTATTATAGAGCAGATTTCTTGGGGTGACACATGCTTAGGCACATGCATTGATAGCCTTGTCTGTCATACGTGCCATTATTCCTCACATTTGCTCTTGCAGAACAACTAAGAATGCATGGGATACACTAACCACATTGTAACAAGGTAGGAATGAGGCTCGTGTTGGCTACCTTGGAAAACAGTTGGGGAGTGAGCATATGAGTGAAGGTGATTCTATGAATAGTTTTCTAACCAAGATCAAAGATTTGATGGAACAAATAATTTTTATTGATGAATTCTTGCCTGACAGTTCACTTGTGTAGATTGTTTTGAATGGTCTTCCTAATTCATACCAGAGTTTTGCTTCTACTCTTCGTTTGATGATGAAAGAAAATCCAAATGCCTTATCAATTAACCACAACATATGAGATGCATACTGACGTTGTCCATACCGATGGTCATGCCTCGGCGTCACTATGACCATTGAAAATGCTTGAAAAACAACGGATGCAATACTAACGGTATGAGCATCGGTATAGGCATTGCTAGTTTACTAGAACTTACTGACACTTATATCGATGCTCATACCGACACTCATACTGATGCATATACCGATGCAATGTTTTAACCGAACCCGAGAGCAAAAATTCGACATTTGCTCACATTTTCAATGCAAGTCAGCTACTGTGGAGTTTGCGCACATGAAGTACATTCTGAGCATATTGTGTACACACATCTCTCTCTTTCTCTCTCTCTCTCTCTACACACACCTTTTTATTTCTATAGATCTGAAATTTTGGTAAGTATCGCACATATTGTAGCACCCTTTCTCTTTCTTTGTGATTTCCCTTTTCTAATTTCTCTTCTCTATAGTTTTGTAGGAGCTTTTTAGCATGAGTTCTTTGGAATTGGACCAAGGACCACACTAAGTGGACTTTGGCAACAACGCTTTAAACAATTACATTGAGGTAAGTGATTGTTTTGTTTTTTATGGATATAGACTGAGATAGAGAGATAGAGATATGAAAGAAAGAGAGAGATCTAGAGAAACATAGAGAGAGAGAAAGAGAGAGAGATGAAAGAGAGACATAGAGAGAGAGTGAAAGAGAGAGATGACAGAGAGAGAGAGATATGAAATAGAAAGAGAATGAGATAGAGAGAGAGATGCATACATACATCCACACACATATACATACTCATACTCACATACATATTACATACACACATGCATATTACATACACACTCACATACATATTACATACACACATGCATATACACACACATGCATATACACACACATACATATTAGATACTCAAATGCATATGCATACGCACATATACATGCATACATGCATATTACATACACACATCCATATTACATACACACATGCATATACATACACACACATATCCAGACTCACACTCACATACATACATGTACACACACATATACATACATACATGTACAGACACACATGTATACATACACACATGCATATGCATACATATATACACACACACGTATACATACACACATGCATATGCATACATACATACACACATATTTGCATGCACACACATACATACATACATATAGATGCACATATACATACACACCCACATATGTATACACACACATATGTGCATACATATGTGCATATGCATACATACATACACACATGCATACATATCACATACACATATGCATATGCATATGCATACATACACACACATATACATGTTTTATTGTTAGGGTTTTAGGATTAGGGTTTTTGACTTTTACACATGTATGCACATAATACATACACACATGCACACATATACAGATACATACACATACACATACGCACACATCATATATACATGCACACATGTGCATGTTTCTGGGTTAGGTTTTTTGGCTTTTACATATATACACACATGCATTCACACATATACACATATAAACACATAATACATATACACATACACATATATATACACATGCATTCACACATACACACACATACATACATACACACACACACACATATATACACACACACACATACATATATATATATATATATATATATATATATATATATATATATATATATATATATATCTATATATATATATATATATATATATATATATATATATATATATATATATATATATATATATATATATATATATATATATATATATATATATATGCATACACACATACACACATGTGACATATACATACATACATATGCATGTTTTAGGGTTAGGGTTTTAGGATTAGGATTTTTGGCTTTTACATATATATACACATGCATACACACATATACACATATAAACACATAATACATATGCACATACACATATATATATATATACATGCATACACACATACATACACACATACATACACACATACATACACACAAGCTATATAGAGGTTTTAGTTTGCTAGTATAAGCATCTCGAAGTTTGCTATAGGTTTATGACAACTCATGAGGGTAGTTCTGTTCAACTTTTTTTTATAGTCATTTTTCTACATCAGGGTATTTTATTGAGTGGTTATGGTTGAAAATAGTGATGTTCTTCGTATGCTGGATGAGTCATGTATTGGTCGCAAAAGGATTATGGAATATTGTACAAGGTGTTGAAAAACATCCTATTACATTTGCAAATACAGGTACTAAAGCTGATGTAGATGGCATCGAAGAAGGTGATATTATGCCGATTCACCTTTGTGCTATGGTTCTTGTTGCATCTATTATAGAGCAGATTTCTTGGGGTGAGACATGCTTAGGCACATGCATTGATAGCCTTGTCTATCATACGTGCCATTATTCCTCACATTTGCTCTTGCAGAACAACTAAGAATGCTTGGGATACACTAACCACATTGTAACAAGGTAGGAATGAGGCTCGTATTGGCTACCTTGGAAAACAGTTGGGGAGTGAGCATATGAGTGAAGGTGATTCTATGAATAGTTTTCTAACCAAGATCAAAGATTTGATGGAACAATTAATTTTTATTGATGAATTCTTGCCTGACAGTTCACTTGTGTAGATTGTTTTGAATGGTCTTCCTAATTCATACCAGAGTTTTCCTTCTACTCTTCGTTTGATGATGAAAGAAAATCCAAATGCCTTATCATTTAACCACAACATATGAGATGCATACTGACGTTGTCCATACCGATGGTCATGACTCGGCGTCACTATGACCATTGAAAATGCTTGAAAAACAACGGATGCAATACTAACGGTATGAGCATCGGTATAGGCATTGCTAGTTTACTAGAACTTACTGACACTTATATCAATGCTCATACCGACACTCATACTGATGCATATACCGATGCAATGTTTTAACCGGACCCGAGAGCAAAAATTTGACATTTGCTCACGTTTTCAATGAAAGTCAGCTACTGTGGAGTTTGCGCACATGAAGTACATTCTGAGCATATTGTGTACACACATCTCTCTCTTTCTCTCTCTCTCTCTCTCTACACACACCTTTTTATTTCTATAGATCTGAAATTTTGGTAAGTATCGCACATACTGTAGCACCCTTTCTCTTTCTTTGTGATTTCCCTTTTCTAATTTCTCTTCTCTATAGTTTTGTAGGAGCTTTTTAGCGTGAGTTCTTTGGAATTGGACCAAGGACAACACTAAGTGGAGTTTGGCAACAACGCTTTAAACAATTACATTGAGGTAAGTGATTGTTTTGTTTTTTATGGATATAGACTGAGATAGAGAGATAGAGATATGAAAGAAAGAGAGAGATCTAGAGAAACATAGAGAGAGAGAAAGAGAGAGAGATGAAAGAGAGACATAGAGAGAGAGTGAAAGAGAGAGATGAAAGAGAGAGAGAGATATGAAATAGAAAGAGAATGAGATAGAGAGAGAGATGCATACATACATCCACACACATATACATACTCATACTCACATACATATTACATACACACATGCATATTACATACACACTCACATACATATTACATACACACATGCATATACACACACGTGCATATACACACACATACATATTACATACTCACATGCATATGCATACGCACATATACATGCATACATGCATATTACATACACACATCCATATTACATACACACATGCATATACATACACACACATATCCAGACTCACACTCACATACATACATGTACACACACATATACATACATACATGTACAGACACACATGTATACATACACACATGCATATGCATACATACATACACACACACGTATACATACACACATGCATATGCATACATACATACACACATATTTGCATGCACAGACATACATACATACATATAGATGCACATATACATACACACCCACATATGTATACACACACATATGTGCATACATATGTGCATATGCATACATACATACACACACATATGCATGTACACACACATACATACATACACACATGCATATTACATACACACACACACATATATAAACACAATCACATAAGTATACACACACATGCATACATGCACATACACATATACACACATCACATATACATACACACATACAAACATATACATGTTTTAGGGTTAGGGTTTTAGGATTATGGTTTTTGACTTTTGCACATACACACAATACATAAACACATGCACAAATATACACATGCATACACACATCTCTCTCTCTCTCTCTCTCTCTCCCCCTACACACACATCTCTTTATCTCTCTCTCTCTCTCTCTCTCCCTACACACACATCTCTTTCTCTCTCTCTCTCTCTCACATCTTGGTAAGTGATGTGCATACTCTTTCACTCTCTCTCTTTCTCTATGTCTTCTCTTTTTTAATTTCTCTTTTCTTTTGTTTTGCAGGAACTTCTTGGCATCAATTCTTTGGAATTGGGCAAGAGACAATGTCGATTGGGATTTGACGAGAGCGATCAAAAGAATTACATCAATGTAAGTGATTTTTTTTATTATAAATAGAGATAGAGAGAGAAAGATATGAAAGAGAGAGAGAGAGAATAAGAGAAAGAGAGAGAAAGAGGGAGAGAGAGATGAAAGAGAGAGAGAGAGATAAAGAGAGAGATATAGATAGAGAGAAAGAGAGAGACATAGAGATACATACACACATGCATACATATCACATACACATATGCATATGCATATGCATACATACACACACATATACATGTTTTAGGGTTAGGGTTTTAGGATTAGGGTTTTTGACTTTTACACATGTATGCACATAATACATACACACATGCACACATATACAGATACATACACATACACATACGCACACATCATATATACATGCACACATGTGCATGTTTCAGGGTTAGGTTTTTTGGCTTTTACATATATACACACCTGCATTCACACATATACACATATAAACACATAATACATATACACATACACATATATATACACATGCATTCACACATACACACACATACATACATACACACACACACACATATATATACACACACACACACACACACACACACACACATATATATATATATATATATATATATATATATATATATATATATATATATATATATATATATATATATATATATATATATATATATATATATATATATATATATATACATACATGCATACACACATACACACATGTGACATATACATACATACATATGCATGTTTTAGAGTTAGGGTTTTAGGATTAGGATTTTTGGCTTTTACATATATATACACATGCATACACACATATACACATATAAACACATAATACATATGCACATACACATATATATATATATATATACATGCATACACACATACATACACACATACATACACACATAGTCACATACACACACACACACACACACACACACATATATATATATATATATATATATATATATATATATATATATATATATATATGTATATATATATATACACACACACATACACACATGTGACATGTACATACACACATATGCATGTTTTAGGGTTAGGATTTCAGATATAGGGTTTTTGGCTTCTATATATATACACACATGCATAAACACATATACACATATAAACACACAATACATATACACGTACACATATATATACACATGCATACACTTATACACACACATACATACACACACATACACGCACACACACACACACACACATATATATATATATATATGTATATATATATATATATATATATATATATATATATATATATATATATATATATATAGAGAGAGAGAGAGAGAGAGATGCATACACACATACAAACATGTGACATATACATACACACATATGCATGTTTTAGGGTTAGGGTTTTAGGATTAGGGTTTTTGGCTTTTACATATATACACACATGCATACACACATATACACATATAAACACAAACTACATATACACATGCATAGGTACATATACATGTTTTAGGTCTAGGTCTTCAGGATTAGGGTTTTAGGGTCTTTACATAGATAAACATATGCATACACACTGTATCGCGGCATTTCCCTCTCTCTCTCTTCCCCCCTCAAACCACCCCCACCCCATCAAACCACCCCCACCCCCTCAAACCACCCCCTCACACCACCCCTCAAACCACCCCCTCACACCACCCCCTCAAACCACCCCCGCCCCCTCACACCACCCCCTCAAATCTCATAATTTCCCACGACCTCCCACAAAGTTTTCATGTAATTTTGAATGGATATTTAGAGGGTCATTTCTTATCCAAACCCTATAGTGTTATATATCGTTGGAAAGCTCTCGATGAGTACTTTCCAATGGTGCAATAATAACTTTGAAATCTTGGATCAATGTTTGACCACACCCCAAAAACCACCACAACTCCCAATAACTCACCCCCTATTCCCCCCAACCCACAAACCCCACAAACCCCACAAACCCCACACAACTCCAAACAACTCCACAACCCTCCACAATCCTCCAAAAACCCTCTAATCTCTCTCAAACTCGTCACAACTCACCTCCCACACCGCTCACTTAATATGAAGGATCAAAAGTTACTACAAAAATTAGGTGAAGGATGCGCTTCTCAGGGACATTCAAATATCACGGGCGGCACAAAGTGAGGATCTCAGCTTGCATTCAAAAGTGACAGTAAAGGCGTAAGTGGTAAAAGTAAAAGTGATGAAATGAGTGTTGCCGCCAACCATTCATGACGACTGCCTATTTTTGAGGATCCAATTCAAATCAAGTGGAATATTTGATCTACCCCTTCAATCTTGGTAATCAAGCGGCCCGTGATCAGTGGACGTGAGGAATCGGCAAGGCCCTCTTGGCCTATTGGAGTCTATAAAAACAATGGATTTATGCTCATTTGGGGGTACCATTTTTAGAGATACATTGGTTCACCTACGCGTACGTGCACAAGACCTCTCTTGCACCTTGTGGTTTCAAGCCTATTATAGGAGCTACTCTGTAGTGTAGATACAGAGGGTAGGCTTCTCAGTAGAGGGCTATGAGCACTATAGTGTAAGAGAGTGGCTTGGATTTTTCTTTTCTGTGAGTCAGTGTTGCTGTTAAGCTCTATTCACTTGAGAAATTCTTTGCCATTTGTATTGTTCTGGGTTAATCTGCATATAATTGGCCCCTTAAGCTGATGGGAAGACTCTATTGCATTGAGGTTATTTACTTTTAGGGTGGCATGTTAGCCCTAAGCTTGCACCATTGAGCATCACTCTGCCCAACCTTGTAATCATCTGATTCGGATCAAGAAGTATATGGTCTTCTGTAGTCATTCGTTGATTAATATTTCTAGAGTATGTACAATTCTTTTGTCTGCTCACAGAAATGTTAAAGGGTATATTTCCCTAAAGAGAACCCTCTTGAGTAGGCGACGTACTGGATGTGTTTAACCTTTATTCTCTACTTTTGATAAAAGTGGATACCCTAGTACCTCCTCTACAGTTTGGCACGCACGGTGGGACCTTTGCATTTCTGTGAGAGGTATTTTTGCCCTATTACATTTGCAAGTAGGTACATTACCCATACACGGGCAGATAAGGAGTCTCTTCGTGTTTGGAGGAGCCTTAACAAGTTAGCCATAACCACGACTAGTGAGTCTACCTCCCCTCTGCCCTCCCTAAATTTATCAATTGATTTGGGTGCGACACCATTGTCGAAAGAGGGGTATAAGAGAACTCTAGACTTCTCCTCAGATACGTCCGAAGAAACACCAGTACAAATGGAGGATCTCTCTCATTTACTCTCCTGATTAAATATCAAATTCCCTACCTTCAAGGGACAAGCCTATGAGGATGCTGATGATCATGTGAGAAGATTCATCTCTTTATGCCGTGGACGAGGTTTGCAAAATAGAGAGGATGCAATGCTGGCACTCTTTCCATCCACATTGGAGGGTCTTGCAGATAAATGGTATAGTCAATATGCAGATGGCCATTTCACTACATGGGAGGCTTTGAAGGCGGCGTTCTCACAGACATTCCGACCAAGTGATTCCTCGGAAAGAGCTCTAGATCAGCTAGAGAATTTGAAGCTAAGACCAGGTGAATCCTTTCATGAACTTCACACTAGAACAAAAGCACTTGTTGCACGTCTGCCACATGCTCCAGGTGACTTTTTGGTTAAAAAGTGGATCGAAAAGGCTCTACATAGGTCATCTTAGCAGAAGCTTTGTGAATCTCTTAGATTGGATGTGACCCTCAATGATTTTGTTGCAGCGGCATCACGCATTGAAGAAGCAAGGCAACATTTTGAAGGGGATACACAACAAAAGTATGCTGCAGATCTGGATCCTATTGAGCAACTAAGGAGGGAACTGGAAGCATTGAAGATGCAACAAAATCAACAAGAAGAGAAGGTCTTGCCACCACTGCGTCGCACTGATGATGAAGTAGCTCAACTTCGCCGAGAGTTAGAAGATTTGAAGACCACTCAGGATATAAGGAGACAAATTTGGTGTACAATCTGTAACAACAATGGACATTCCAATGCTAATTGCCCTATTAAGGTAAGCTGTCAATTTTGTGGAAAAGATGGTCATGAAGCCAGAGATTGTTATTACCTCAAGGGTACACAGCAGAGAGGTAACCCTCAAACTTTGGATTCATACTATGCTAGTACTTCAAATACATCTAATAGAGAGGAGAATAGGCCTGCAAAGCCTAGATATAATAGACCCTTGATGTGCTATCGTTGTGGTGAATATGGCCACATGCAAAATAGGTGTTCCCTCCCAGAAGATGCACCTCCTTGTCAACATTGTCCAGAGGCCAAGGATCATTATACCAAAGATTGCCCAAGAGGTCGTCCTGCTCCAATTCATATGATTGCAGTCTCTCCACATGAAGAAGGAAAAACCACTCAGACTTATGCTGTTTCATCCTCTGCAATGCCCATGATGACTAGAGCTAGGCAAGCAGCTGCAACCCAGAGAGATGAACAACAAGGATTTCAGGATAAAGAGGAAGAAAAGGAGTCTGGATGGAAGTACCAAGCACAAATTGAAGGAGCTTATAGTAAGATGACTACTTCTCTAAAGGGCCAACCAACAAGTCTGCAAGAAAACACTCAAGAGGTAAACATTGAACAGATCTTGAAAGGTATTCATCACAAGGTTAGTCTATATGAACTTATAAGGATGGATTAAAAAATAAGAAGTGACTTATTGAAGATTATACACTCTGCTCACTTGGTCCAATCACCTAGTATAGATGGTTTCATGGTTGATTTTCCCCCTGCACCCTTAGCAGACTACCAAAGCTGAAGATTATCTGTTTGTATAAAGGATGAAACTCTCACAGGTGTGATCATAGATGGAGGCTTTCGTATCAATTTAATGCCAGATTTTACAATGAAGAAGCTGAAATTGAACCCCACCAAGTTGGCACCATTCACGGTTACATTGGCAGATCAACATCGGGTTGCGCCACTAGGCATTATTGCGAAGGTACTGATGGTAGTACAGGGCTGCCATTTTGTTCTAGATTTTGTTGTTATTGCACTTCCACAGGAGACTTCTTACCCTCTACTCTTGGGGAGACCTTGGCTGAGACAAGCAAAAGCTTTGCAAGATTGGGGAAAAAATAAACTATGGATTTCAACAAATACCAATAGCCAACTGCAACTACATTCGGAAGAAGGATTCGACTCAGGAAAAACTACTGGATATACTGTGGACACTCAGGTAATGCCCTCTCTACCCCAAGAAGAGGATACATTGTTAAATTGGATGATGGGAAGTGCAGAGTGTTGCACAGTGGAGATTAATGAAATTGAGGAAGAAGTTGCAGATAAGGTAATTATAGGAAAGGGCAATGAAGACCACAAGGTGTTGGAGAATGAGCAATTGCAGGAAAGCACAAGCCTTGAGGAAGCAACCCAGATAAAAGTATCAGAGGTAGAATATTTTGAACCTAAGGACAGAGAAGATCTTCCTTTCTCAGATATACCTCAAGGATGGATGGAAGAACATGTTGCAGAATATAAATTAAACTCCACTCCTGCATATAGTGGAGATGATTTATCAAACAAGGCCAGTCCTGAAACATTGGTTCAAGAAGTAAATTTAGGGGATGAAGAGAACCCTCAAGTAGTCCATTTGGCATCCTTGTTGTGACATTATCCTAATTTACTACAGAAGGTAACTTCTTTGCTCTTTACTTACAAAAGTGTCTTCGCATGGTCCTACAAAGATCTAACAGGAATACCAGAAGAGCTTGGATTACATCGGATACCCTTGGTTGAGGGAGCTGCACCTGTAAGAAGTAGGCCATATCGACTCAATCCGAAGTATGCAGAGGCGGTAAAAGCAGAGATTACAAAATTAGAAGAAGCAGGTATAATTGTGCCAATAGAACATTCCAGGTGGCTTTCTTCTATGGTTATTGTGCCGAAGAAAAATAGTGGAAAAATAAGGGTATGTGTTGATTTCCGTGCTTTGAATAAAGTGACTATTCAAGATGGATTTCCTCAGCCCTTCACAGAGCAAGTACTTGAAGAGGTAGCTGGTCACACTTTGTATAGTTTCTTGGATGGTTTTAGTGGCTACAATCAGATAGTGATCCATCCTGATGATAGGGACAAAACAGCCTTTGTCACTCCCTGGGGCACTTATGTCTATACTCGAATGGCTTTTGGTTTGAAGAATGCACCGGCTTCATTTAATAGAATGATGTATCTGATATTGGGCAAATGGTTAACAACCTTTCTACGCATTTTCATGGATGACTTTTCAGTATTTTCAGGTACAGATAGAAGGACAGCAGTTCAAGATTTCCATGACCGTTTGGAAAATCTAAAAGAAATTTTTGAGCAATGTCTCAAAACAGGTTTGAAATTGAATCCTGATAAATGTCACTTTTTGGTCACTAAGGGCACTCTTCTTGGTCACATAGTATCTGCTAAAGGCATAACTGTTGACCCTGCAAAGGTTACAGCTATTCTTTCCATGCCAATTCCACAAAGCCCAAAGGAAGTGCAAAGTTTCTTGGGCCATGCAGGGTATCACAGAAGATTCATTAGGATGTATTCGGAAATTGCTAAGCCCTTGTGAAGGCTTACCAGCAAAAAGATCCCTTTCTTATGGAGTGCTGAAGCTCACAAAGCATTTTGTGAACTAAAGTTGAGGCTATGTACTGCTCCCCTTTTAAGTGTTCCTAATTGGTCATTGGAATTTCATGTGCATACAGATGCTAGTCTTCATGCTGTTAGTGCAGTTCTAGCTCAACCATCATCTCACGAAGTGGATAGACGTATCTCTTATGCAAGCAGACTACTCAACCAAGCTGAAAGAAATTACAGTACAACAGAAAGAGAAGGTTTGGCTATTGTATTTGCCCTTCAGAAGTTCCGACATTATCTCCTTGGTGTACATTTCATTGTTATTTCTGATCATCAGCCCTTGAAGTATTTGATAAACAAGCCTAGAGTAGCTGGAAGGATTTGGAGATGGTTACTCCTATTTCAAGAATTTAATTTTGATATTCATATTAAGCCAGGAAAAGAGCACTACATGGCAGATCAAGTGTCCAGGACGGCAATGAGCGAAAAGGCAATAGGTATTAATGATGAATTGGTGGATAGCAATCTTTTTCTAGTAGCAATCCGGACTGGTTGGTATGATGAAATTCTCCATGTTCTGACTACTGGAAAGATCCCAGAACACTTGACACCTGTAGAAAAGAGAAGATTGCTCCTGAAAACCAAAGCATATTCTCTTATAAATGGAAATTTATATAAATACTGTCAAGATGATATATTGAGAAGGTGTGTCTATCCAGAGGAGGTAAATCTTCTGCTAGAGGCTGCACACAATGAAGGACATCTAAAGGGGGAAGAATTGGCTCATAGAATCATCCACAAAGATTTATGGTGGCCTCATATTTTCAAGGATGCAATCAAGTTTTCTAAAGAATGCCACATCTGCCAGAGATGTGCTCCCGCGCCAACCAGATTGAATTTCCAACCATTGGTCATATCTGCAGGATGGCTCCCATTTGAACGATGGGGTCTTGATTTCATAGGACCAATTAGTCCAACAAGTCAACCTCGAGGAAAAAAGTATATTTTGAGGGCCACATGCTATGCCACTAAATGGATAGAGGCTAAAGCTACTGTGGACTGCACGGCTTGAACAGTGGCTAAATTTATGTATAAACGTATTTTCTCAAGATTTGGTTGCCCACTGGAAATAACTAGTGATAGGGGCACACATTTTGTAAATCAATTGCTCGAGTTTATATTTGACACGTACAAAATCTTCCATAAAAAATCTTGTGCCTACTACCCAAGGGCAAATGGCCAAGCAGAAAGCTCCAATAAGATTTTGATTGGATTGCTTCGCAAATTATCTTTCGATCATCAAAGCTCCTGGCCACTAGCACTAATCGGTGCAATCTGGGCTTTCAGAACCACGAAAAGGGTAACTACAGGCGAGACTCCATTTCGGTTAGTATATGGGAAAGAGGCATTGGCACCATTCGAATTCATTATCAAAAAGGAAATAGAAATCAAAACCATTGGAATTGAACCCCCCATTCAGAGATTGGTGGCATTAGAAGAATACAGAGAAGGAGCAATGCAAAAACTTCAGGTAACACAAGAAGAGTGCAAAAGACTGCATGACAGGTATCTGAGGTCCAATGAAGTACAAGAAGGATCCATGGTTTTAGTGCATCAGGTCCCAGCAATTCCAACCAAACTGGCACCCAAATGGATAGGACCTTACACGGTGATAAAGGTATTACCTCATGGAGCAGTACATCTGGAGGATTTGCAGGGTAAGAGGATACCCCTGGTCAATATTTCTAGGGTGAAGAAGTACCTGAATTAAGGTAAATTGGAAGCATATCATTCACCATACCTACTATATTTCATTTGGTGATTGCACTTATTATGAAAAAAAAAAAGTATGAAAAAAAAGTATGAAAAAAAAAGGTGAAAAAAAAAGAAAAAAAAAGCTGGAAAAAAAAAACCAAAAAAATTATTTTTTTTATTTTTTTATTTTTTTTATTTCTCCAGGGTGAAGGATTATCTTGAACTTCCTTCACTATCTTGTTTTCGCCTTCGGGAATTGCACCGGGACGGTGCAAAGACTTGATGTGGGGGTCTGTATCGCGGCATTTCCCTCTCTCTCTCTTCCCCCCTCAAACCACCCCCACCCCTTCAAACCACCCCCACCCCCTCAAACCACCCCCTCACACCACCCCCTCAAACCACCCCCTCACACCACCCCCTCAAACCACCCCCTCACACCACCCCCTCAAACCTCCCCCGCCCCCTCACACCACCCCCTCAAACCACCCCCTCACACCACCCCCTCAAACCACTCCCTCACACCACCCCCTCAAACCACCCCCACCCCCTCAAACCACCCCCTCACACCACCCCCTCAAACCACCCCCTCACACCAGCCCCTCAAACCACCCCCGCCCCCTCACACCACCCCCTCAAACCACCCCCTCACACCACCCCCTCAAACCACTCCCTCACACCACCCCCTCAAACCACCCCCACCCCCTCAAACCACACCCTCACACCACCCCCTCAAACCACCCCGTCACACCACCCCCTCAAACCACCCCCTCACACCACACCCTCAAACCACCTCCGCCCCCTCACACCACCCCCTCACACCACCCCCTCAAACCACCCCCTCACACCACCCCCTCAAACCACTCCCTCACACCACCCCCTCAAACCACCCCCACCCCCTCAAACCACCCCCGCCCCCTCATACCACCCCCTCAAACCACTCCCTCACACCACCCCCTCAAACCACCCCCTCAAACCACCCCCTCACACCACCCCCTCAAACCACCCCCACCCCCTCAAACCACCCCCTCACACCACCCCCTCAAACCACCCCCTCACACCACCCCCTCAAACCACCCCCTCACACCACCCCCTCAAACCTCCCCCGCCCCCTCACACCACCCCCTCAAACAACCCGCTCACACCACCCCCTCAAACCACTCCCTCACACCACCCCCTCAAACCACCCCCACCCAATCAAACCACCCCCTCACACCACCCCCTCAAACCACCCCCTCACACCACCCCCTCAAGCCACCCCCTCACACCACCCCCTCAAACCACCCCCGCCCCCTCACACCACCCCCTCAAACCACCCCCTCACACCACCCCCTCAAACCACTCCCTCACACCACCCCCTCAAACCACCCCCTCACACCACACCCTCAAACCACCCCCTCACACCACCCCCTCAAACCACCCCCGCCCCCTCACACCACCCCCTCAAACCACCCCCTCACACCACCCCCTCAAACCACTCCCTCACACCACCCCCTCAAACCACCCCCACCCCCTCAAACCACCCCCTCACAGCACCCCCTCAAACCACCCCCTCACACCACCCCCTCAAACCACCCCCTCACACCACCCCCCCAAACCACCCCCGCCCCCTCACACCACCCCCTCACACCACCCCCTCAAACCACCCCCTCACACCACCGCCTCAAACCACTCCCTCACACCACCCCCACCCCCTTAAACCACCCCCTCACACCACCCCCTCAAACCACCCCCACCCCCTCAAACCACCCCCTCACACCACCCCCTCAAACCACCCCCTCACACCACCCCCTCAAACCACCCCCTCACACCACCCCCTCAAACCTCCCCCGCCCCCTCACACCACCCCCTCAAACCACCCCCTCACACCACCCCCTCAAACCACTCCCTCACACCACCCCCTCAAACCACTCCCTCACACCACCCCCTCAAACCACCCCCTCACACCACCCCCTCAAACCACCCCCTCACACCACCCCCTCAAACCACCCCCACCCCCTCAAACCACCCCCTCACACCACCCCCTCAAACCACCCCCTCACACCACCCCCTCAAACCACCCCCGCCCCCTCACACCACCCCCTCAAACCACCCCCTCACACCACCCCCTCAAACCACTCCCTCACACCACCCCCTCAAACCACCCCCACCCCCTCAAACCACCCCCTCACATCACCCCCTCAAACCACCCCCTCACACCACCCCCTCAAACCACCCCCGCCCCCTCACACCAACCCCTCAAATCTCATAATTTCCCACGACCTCCCACAAAGTTTTCATGTAATTTTGAATGGATATTTAAAGGGTCATTTCTTATCCAAACTCTATAGTGTTATATATCGTTGGAAAGCGCTCGATGAGTACTTTCCAATGGTGCAATAATAACTTTGAAATCTTGGATCAATTTTTGACCACACCCCAAAAACCACCACAACTCCCCATAACTCACCCCTTATTCCCCCCAACCCACAAATCCCACAAACCCCACAAACCCCACACAACTCCAAACAACTCCACAACCCTCCACAATCCTCCAAAAACCCTCTAATCTCTCTCAAACTCGTCACAACTCAGCTCCCACACCGCTCACTTAATATGAAGGATCAAAAGTTACTACAAAAATTAGGTGAAGGATGCGCTTCTCAGGGACATTCAAATATCACGGGTGGCACAAAGTGAGGATCTCAGCTTGCATTCAAAAGTGATAGTAAAGGCGTAAGTGGTAAAAGTAAAAGTGATGAAATGAGTGTTGCCGCCAACCATTCATGACGACTGCCTATTTTTGAGGATCCAATTCAAATCAAGTGGAATATTTGATCTACCACTTCAATCTTGGTAATCAAGCGGCGCGTGATCAGTGGACGTGAGGAATCGGCAAGGCCCTCTTGGCCTATTGGAGTCTATAAAAACAATGGATTTATGCTCATTTGGGGGTACCATTTTTAGAGATACATTGGTTCACCTACGCGTACGTGCACAAGACCTCTCTTGCACCTTGTGGTTTCAAGCCTATTATAGGAGCTACTCTGTAGTGTAGATATAGAGGGTAGGCTTCTTAGTGGAGGGCTATGAGCACTATAGTGTAAGAGAGTGGCTTGGATTTTTCTTTTCTGTGAGTCAGTGTTGCTGTTAAGCTCTATTCACTTGAGAAATTCTTTGCCATTTGTATTGTTCTGGGTTAATCTGCATATAATTGGCCCCTTAAGCTGATGGGAAGACTCTGTTGCATTGAGGTTATTTACTTTTAGGGTGGCATGTTAGCCCTAAGCTTGCACCATTGAGCATCACTCTGCCCAACCTTGTAATCATCTGATTCAAATCAAGAAGTATATGGTCTTCTGTAGTCATTCGTTGATTAATATTTCTAGAGTATGTACAATTCTTCTGTCTGCTCACAGAAATGTTAAAGGGTATATTTCCCTAAAGAGAACCCCCTTGAGTAGGCGACGTACTCGATGTGTTTAACCTTTATTCTCTACTTTTGATAAAAGTGGATACCCCAGTACCTCCTCTACACACAGACATACATATATATATATATATTCACATATTATATATATGTATGTATATATATATATATATATATATATATATATATATATATATATATATATATATATATATATATATATATATATATATATATATATATATATATACACACACACAAGAATACACACATACACATGTTATAGGTCTAGGTCTTTAGGATTAGGGTTTTGGGGGTTTTAGACATGCATACAAATATTTACACATATACAAATATACACACATAATGCATATACACATACTCATGTATATACATAGGCATACACACATATACATGTGTTGTAGTTGTTGTTTATAAATATCATTTCAATGTGTCTCATTTATTTATACATGGTTCATGATTCATTTTGGTCATGACTTTTGTATGTTACAGTATGTTTTGCTTTATCAAATCATGTTTTTTTTGCTCGTCATACATGTCACATGTACTTGGGTTTTTCTTGGGCAGAATGTATTGCCTTTTGCTACACAACATGGGAATGTTGTAGCAAGTGACAACACACTACCCAAGAAAAATTTTGCATATATGGTCATTGGTATAGGCGACAGTATAAGCATCGGTATCCCTAGGTACATACCACTGCCTATACTGACTATTTTAACGAGAGGCATACCATCCCTTATATCGATGCTTATACCATCGCTTATACCGATGCTTATACGGACACTTATACGGATGCATATATGGACACTTATAACGATGCTTATAGTGGCGCTCATATGGACACTTTTACTGGCGCTTTGTTTCTGATGCCTACACCGACCCTTACACTGAAGTCGGGGCAAAATCACGATCGCTCATTTTCCTTGGTAGAAGCCTCGATATACGCTTGATATGTTGTAGTGTTTGAGGAGTTAGTCTCTTTTATATTGTAGGACGATTTATCTAGGCAGAACAGATCCATTATGTGTGTTGCAAGTCCGGCTTTCCTGGTTAGTCAAAAGTTCAAAGGTAAATGAAGCTCTTCTACTAGTAAGCATGAATCTACTAATTCAACACAATCAAAGAAGGAACACAAAGATGAGAAGAAAATAGAATAGCAAATTTTTTCTTACAAATATTGCAAAGCAAATGATCATGTTATTAAGAGCTGTCCAAAATTGGTTGCTAAAGAGGTAAAGAAGAAACATGCTGAAATAGTTGTTGCAGAGGCCACTACACTAAAAAGAGAGTCTACTAATGTTGTGTAGATTGAAGAGTGGGTATTCACTACTATTTGCACTTTTGACCCATCTTCTCATGAGTAGTGTATGTTTGCAATAGACTCAGATGTTTGGTACTTGGATAGTGGGGCAACCAAACATATTACCTTGCAGTGTAGTTTCTTCATTTCACTTGAGTCTGCCCCTATAGGGAATTCTATCAGATACGCCAACAACTCCTCTTATCCTGTTATGGGACTTGGTAAGATCATTCAGACTACTAGTGATGGTAGTTGTTTTAGATTGTCAGATGCTTTATTTGTGCCATAGATCAAGAAGAATCTATTATCTGTTTCAAATTTAGCCAAGATTGGCTTGGTTGTGAAATTTGTTGATGAGAGATGTATAGTTCATCACCTGTCAAATGGCAATGTGATTATTGCTTTTGCCATTATAGATGTGCCCTGTATAAGCTCATAGACTTAGAAAGATCTGTGATCGATTCAACGTGTGCACTACATGATTCTCAAGTTATGTCCGATGCAAAGCTTTGGCATGCGCTCTTTGGTCATCTTAATTTTGTTAGTTTGGTATGCTTGCAAAAATAAAAAATGGTTTCGTCTTTGCCCAAAATTAAGGTACGTAATAAACATGTATGTGAAGGCTATATTTTGGGCAAAATGCACCATTCCTCATTCCCAAAAGATGGTTCAGTTTGAGCTACTCAGAAATTGCAGCTTGTTCATAGTGATGTTTGTGGTCGTATTGAACATCTTCTTTTGGGAACTATCTTTACTTCGTGACTTTCATCGATGATTTTTCCAGGCATCTACGGGTATATCCATTCAAAGCAAAGTCCAAAGTGTTTATGTGCTTGAAACAATTTTTATTTTTGGTTGAAAATCTATCAGCATGTAAATTGAGCACCCTACATTCAAATCGAGACGAAAATATATATGTCTTCTTACTTTAATGCGTTTCTGGCTGAATGTGGGATAAAACACTAGTGTATAGTGCCATGTACAACTCAACACAATGGATTTTTTGAACAAAAGATGAGTTCATGCATGGAGATGGAGAGGTGTATGGTCAAGAGTTAGGCTTTCCCTCATAGTTTCTAGCTTGAGGCTATTATGTGTGAAACATATGTACTTAACAAGTGTCCCACTACAGCATTGTAGTCTATCACTCCATATGAAGCTTGGCATAGTCGCAAGCTATCTGTTGCTCATCAATGAGTTTGTGGTTGTATCGCATATGCATTAGTTCCTAAACAACCTCGTAGAAAATTACATGATAAAGTAGTGAAATGTATTTATGTTTGCTAGAGTTCGAAAAACAAAGCTTATCATGTGTATTGTCCACAAACTAACAACATTTTGGTTGGCTGGGATGTTTTTTTGTGGAAGATGCTTATCAACCATTACTTTCATGTACTAAGGAGACATCTGTTAGCTCCAAAGACATCTATGATACATTACTACCTCTTTTTATAGGTGGATAGTCTAGTGCTAGTCCTAAATACGCAACTTCTTAGCCTTTACAAGTTTCATGTGATGATGTAGATCATTCCATTTCTGATGCAGATTTAGATGATACATTTGTCGATGAGAGAACTCATACTGAGGAGGCAAGAACTATGCCAAAATGGCTCGTGCAAACTTTACATGACAGCAAATTAAATGCACTTCGATCATATCGTACTCATTCAAGCTCTCGTAGTGCCTCTTTTGCATGAGATTGCTATGCTATGCCTGCATCTATTCTCTGCAATGAGAATGAGCCGGTTTTGTTTGATGGAGCACAAAACTTAGAACATTAATTGGTTGCTATGTAATCTGAATATGATGCTATATTGAAGAATGGTACGTTGTCTTTATGTGACTTGCCTCCTAGCAAGAAGGCCTTTGGCACTCAGTGGGTATACAAGCTGAAGTGTAGGCATGATGGAGTCATTAACATGTATAAGGTTGGGCTTGTTGCAAAGGGTTATGTGTAGGAAAGAGTCATTGATTTTGATGAGAGCGTTGCTCCTACTTGCCGAATGACTATTGTTCGTAGCATGTGTGCACTTGCAGTTCATCATGGTAGGAATGTACATGAGTTGGACATTAAAACTACATTTTTGAATGGTGAATTGAATAAATAAGTATATGTGTTTCACGCCCATGGCTTTGTGGAGAAAGGGCATCAAGACTACGTATGGAGGTTGAAAAGGGCTTTATATAGATTGAAACAAGCACCACGCGCTTGGTGTAAAAAGATACATGCCTATTTGATTGCACATGGTTTTGAGAATAGTCCTACTAAAAGCACTTTATACATGAAGCATGCTAATGATGTGCTTCTGATCATTGTTGTGTATATTGATGGCATATTGCTCACTGGTCCTCATGAGACGCATATTGCTTCTTTTAATGTTGATTTGCATGCCTCATTTGAGATGTTTGATTCCGGGCATTTGCACCATTATTTGACCATTCAGTTTATGCAAGTTGATGTCGGAATCGCTTTGTGTCAAACAAAATATATTGACACATTATTGGAGCATTTTTGGCCTTCAAGACTACAAGGCTATTGCTACTCCTATGGAGAAAGGTTTACGATTGAGCCTTCATGATGCTAGAGATTCATCTGATGATTCTCTCTATCAACCGACTATTGGATGCTTGATTAACATATTTCCCTAGTTGAGTGGTACCCAGCTACTTGGATTGTTTTATCCCAAGAGGGTATCACTACTGCTAATTCTGCATGTTTTTTTTATTATGAATGGATTGGTTGCTATGACACTCACATGTCGACTAATATCTTTTTCTTCATGCTTGGTAGCTCATGTATATCTTGGTTGAGAAAGAAGCAGCCTACTATGGCCACTTTCAGTTGTGAGGCTGAGTATAGGGTAGCTTTCAGAGTGACTATTGAGTGTGTGTGGCTCAGATGCCTTATGGTTGATTTGGGTGTTGTTCAGCTTGGCATATGTGCCCATGCAAGAGAACATTGCATACCTTTTGATGAAGGCTTTGTCTAGGGAGATGTTTGAAGCTTTTCGCAAAGCCCCTTGACTCTTGGGAAGATTTCTGGTCTCCCAATAAGCCTTTCTACTCAAAGATGAGGAATCTGTTTATGATTTCTATGTGATGCCTAAATCCACTTTCATAATTTTCATCCATTTAACTGAAAGTTTCCATGTTCTAGACCTATTTTATTGTCTAAAGGATCACCTTTAACACCTTGAGCACTACCATGGCCTCTATAGCCCTAGACCTTGCTTCTAAGCCCTTTTATACATTTTCATAGACCCCTAAAATGTTGCAAAATAAATTTTTGAATAGACGCTTTCCCAAGATGGATAAATGAAAAAGGATGAGGCCCATGTGTTTTAAGCAAAATGTTTTCCTTCTTTGATGAGATTTTCTTGTCATTAGAAGTATGAAATATGTTTTTGAAGCCCTAATGCTCTTTGGTGGTCTTCTAGAGCAAGGTATCCTAAAACCATCCCACGTTTGCAACTAGTGATTGCATTTATCCTCTGACGTTTAACAAGGATTAATTGGATTGCAATTTCTTTCCACCTATAGTTTCCCATAGATACGAGTTTGCCCCTCCTACTTTGATACTTTGCATCCAATAATGTCCAAGGACCTCCTAGAGATGGTCCCTCTTGTTGTTGTCAAGTTTTAACGCTTTTCACTTGAGATGTGTGTATCATATTTAATCATCTAAATAACTCTTTGAAACAATTTCCTTTGAAAGCTCCAACACTCTGTTGACAATATTCTAGACAAATTTTAGAAAAGTCCTCCTTGGATCCACTACGAGATAGTATTTTATTTCTATGTAGATGATGTATTCTAACTTCTTGACTCTAAAGGTACCCTTGATACCATTGGAATGCAAAGAAATAGGTCTTTGGTTTAATAAATACATCATTGTTCCCGAAGTGATGAGAAATTATTTGTTGGGCTAAGAAAACTCTTGGTCTTATTGCGATTCTCATTCATCTTGCATGTTCTTTGCAAGTGGAGATACAATTTTGGCTACAAGTCTTCATTTTATTAAAGACTTTCACGATATAAAAGGTTCTGAACAATGAAATTGGAATCCTTCATCGCACAAAAATATCACCTCATCATATAATGATTTCTACGCCATTTATGGTAAGGCATTAAATTTTCTTTCTTAAGATGAACATTATAATTCATTTACTTTCTTAAGCTTAAGATTATAGTTACTAGGATTAAAAGTGAAAGCATTTAATGTTCTTTCTTAACTTCTTTAGTAAATAAAGAATCATCTCATAACCTGAACAAAAACCATAACTTGGATAATCATGTTAGTCCATGCACCATTCCATGAATCATAAAGTGAAATGGTCAATGTTTTCTGACATATCAACGAGATCAATACCTCTCCATAACTCTTGCATGAGAGGAGAGACATATACGTTGATGCAGTTAACTTGTTTTCATGAAAATAAAACTAAAAGCATTAGATGTTCCTTCAAAGTTGAAGATCATAGTTCATGTACATATTCATTGAATAATAAAACTAGAAGTTCAATTTACTTGTAGTAAATAGCCCTTGATTATATTGTGATTGTACAAAAATTACGGTATTAAATATTAAAATTTGATTTCATTTTATTAGTTTAAAGAGATTAGATAGATACTTAGAAACTGATATAAATGGATAAATACAAACATGCACATCGATACAAACATTAGTGCATACACAAAGGTACGCATATTCATACACTCACACATACATATACACAAAGATAAACACATAAACACATGCACATGCATATATTCATGCATGTATACATGCATACATTCACACAAACACCCAGACACATATGTAAATATACACATATTCACATACTTATACATGCACACAGGCTTACATTCACACATGCACATATGCGCACACACATTCACATGCATGTATATAAGTTTAAAGCAAAATTTTTTATTAATGGAATTTCTTTTTGGTTTTGAAATTTCAATTCCAAGAAATATTGCATTTTGGATACACATAAGAGAAATTTGGACATACCACTTGAGACATGGAAAAATGATCTCTAAAAGATACCTCTAAAAGAAATTTTTTATCAGTAGAAGATATGTACGATAGTTAATATTAATGTGATTTGTGATCCTCATGTATTATAGATATGTACATTTAATCCATTCATCTTTGTTTTTTTAAATAGTTATTGATAGCGACAAAAAGAAAAATTCAAGTAGGTGGCATGTCGTGTTTAGGTTCTCAGGGGACACTAGATTGTGCTCTCTGACTACACTAGGCAAGATTTTGGAAATACACTTCTGATTACAAGATCAACCACGAAGGGGTAACAGTACAAGAATATGTGACTGATACATGAAGTCCCACAACTCGAGACTGATGGGGGACTAATAGGTATGGATAACTGGACTAAAGATGATACAAGAGATCCCACAACCCAGGACCGTAGGTATGGAACAAGATATCTCAATTACATGAATTCCCTTCAGGCATATGAAATAGATACAAGAAATAACTTGAAAATATCACGTACTATGAGACTACAAGAGGACAAGGCTAGATGTCCAAAAACTAGACTAGACAAGATTGGAATAGAACCTGGAGAGTACTTACTTAGCGGTCACGACTCCTTGAGCTCCCAAGATTGGTATTGGCAAGACTGTGAATGAATGTGGCCAACCCCTCTTATATAAATTTTCAAGGGCCGTTACCAAAGGCGGTTATGACCTAATGATATCATCGACTAGAAACAGGACCTCTAGTTGTCAGAATTCAGTAAATACCAAGTCGATCTCGGGGTTTTGTTCACATTTCAGATGCAATGGTAGCATTAGTTTCTCCAGAATCCTACCCAAACATGAGATATAGGAAATTGACAAAGAATCTAAGGTTTAAGATGGTTTTCATT
>CM035406.1:103358690-103388690 GCA_020310875.1 Ceratopteris richardii
ATGTTTTGGTATATGTATGTATGTAAAGACGTATATTTGTATGCATATTTGTTCATGCGCAGAAACGCGCACACACACACACACATCTATATCTATATATATATATATATATATATATATATATATATATATATATATATATATATATATATATATATATATATATAAGTATGTATGTATACTATTCCTGCACATTTGAATATATCCATGCATATATGTTTGAATGTATGAATGTATGAATGTATGCATGTATTTGTCTATGAACATATGTATGTAGATTTAATGTATTCTTATAAGCATGTAAATATGCATGTATATATGTATCCATGTATGTATGTGTGTATACGTATGTAGGTATGTATCAATCAGTGTATGTACATAAGCACTTATGTAGATATGTTTGCATGAATCTATGTATGTATCAATGTATGTATGTATGCATGCATATTTATGAACTAATGTAACTATGCATGTCTAGATGTATGAAGTTATGTAGGTATGTCTATGAATGATATGATCTATCACATCATGATTGCAACCTATCTTCTTGGAAGTTTTTTGACCTTTGACAAGACCAGAACAAAGCATGGACCAAAACACAAACTATAACCTGGAAAGAACTTACTTGGAGATCGGGTGACTTCTTGAGCTCCCAAGATATGCATTGGAAGGACAAAGAATATATCTCGCCAACCCCCCCTCGTATAGGTTGTCAAGGGCAATTTATCAAGGGTAGTTACTTATTGATGATGTCATTGATGATGCCATCAATTCAAAACAAGTCCTCCAAGTGTCAATCACGCAAAAAGATAGTCCATCTTAAGGTTTTGGCACTCTCCATACAAAATGGAAGCATTAGTTTCTCCAAAAATGGAGCCAATGATGTGATATGGAAAGTCACATGGAATATTAGGTTGAAGATGGTTTCCTTTCTCCATGACATCACCTCATTCTCAATGGATGAGTTCCACGAGGATCAATTGTGTGACTCTGAGATCTTATAGGGCTTGAATTTTCATATCTCTTTATCTTGGTAGAGTCTTTGATACATGGTACTCGAATAGGATAATGATGGATATCCATGATGAAACTAGAAAGGGTTTGCAATATCTTTGGGTATAGAATCAAGATTATTATTCTCATGATTCACTAATATTCCCTTTGGACTCTAATGATGATCTTTTTAATGTGGGATGGTGATCGTGGAAGTCATAATTTCAACCTGTTTCTTCTTCCTAAAACACTTGAAAAGCCTCTGATCATGATCTCTACAATAAAAGCATGATCCATTATCCTTCCCATGTTTTGTGTCCTATGGTCTAAGTCGCTTGACCCTCATGTTATACAATTGCATGGGTTTTCGTTGAGTTTCTTCTAAAATATTGTTTTTTGTGGAATAGAGGTAAAATTGTATTCCTGATCTCTAGTACAAGTTCTTTTCTCTTGATTTCTCTCAAAAAACCTATTATGACACTCAAATGCTTGATTCATAAATTCTCTGAATGAGTTTACATTGGACATGGCTAGGATGAGGTCCTTGACATTGTCATGTAAGCCCCATCAAAATTGGTTGATAAAACAATCCTCAAGTTTTGTGAGCTCAGAGAGGATTTGCTTTAACCCTAATGCATAGGTCGACACAAACCTATTTCCTTGATGTAGCTTCCTTAATTTTGTTTCAACAACACCTGAACAATTTGTATCTCTAAACGAAGATGTGAACTTTGAAAAAAATGCCTTGAAATCATACAAAATATTCATATCCTTCTTAAGTATAGGTGCAAAGCATGAAATAGCAAGGCTTCATAGTAGAGTTCCTATGATTCCTAGTTGAGAAGAATAATGTGGGTACCTATCTAGTTCCATCTTTATGAGAAGAAATCCTCGAAACCTTGATCTTGTCCCATAAAATTTCTTAGGCATCCTCACTTTTGGACTTTTCTTCATGTTAATCTTCATGGACCTACTAGAAATAATGTGATTACATCTTGAACATTTTTGTGCAAAATTCTTTGTTGCCTTTCTTGTATCTCTTTGAGTTGTTCTTGAAAAACTTTAACTGCATGGAATATTTCTTCATTAACAATCTCCATGTTGCTTTGTCTTGATAAAGGTAGCCTTGCCAAAATGCTAGGGGAGCACTCGATTATTCCCTTTGACTAGACTAGATAAGATCACAGAAATACACTTTTGATTACAAGCTCACCCACGTAAGAAAATAATAGAAGAATATATAAGTGATATAGGATGTCCCAAAACTCGAGACTGATAGGTATGGATAACAGGGTTGGAGATGATACAAGAGATCCCATACCTCGGGACCAGAGCTATCAAGCTACATATCTAGAGTACAAGAACGCACTTCGAGGAGATGAACTAGATACAAGGACTAACCTGAAAGGATCTTGTACTATGAGATTACAATAAGGTATGACATGACGTCTACGATACTAGACTAGAAAATATTAGAACAGAGCACAAGCCCATAACTCGAACAGTAACTTGGGAAGTATTTATTTGGAGATCAAGACTCAGTGAGCTCCCAAAACTCGTGTTGGCAAGGCTAAAAATATATGTGGGCTAAAACTCCTTACATAGGTTTTCAAGGGTAGTTCATCAATGGACGCTATTAATTAATGATGTCATTGACGATGTTATCAATTCCAAAGAAGACCTCCACATGGTAGAATTAAGCAAATGGATAGTTGATCTTAGGATTCTCCATGTTCTAAACATAATGCAATCATTAGTTTCTTGAAAATCTAAGCCAATTATGAGCTATGGAAACTCAGATCAAATGTGAGGTTAAGGATGGTTTGTTTTGTCCATGACAATACTTTTTTTACAAGCCTTTCTTTTTCATGAGACTTTTCGTAGTTCGTAACTAAAAACCTTGTACTATGCCTATACATTTACCTTATAGATCTCTATTATTTAATTTGCCTTTTTCTTATTCATTACCGAAAACATTGTACTATGCTTTTAGATTTAATTTGCATCGCGTGTTGATGTTCGTAAAAATACTCTATTTTCTTGATTTCCTATTACAAAACGATGATCCTACAATTGTGAAATTATTAAGGAATCTTCGAGAAGTCATGCCATGGCCTCAACTGCATCATCTAGTATGCCGTGTTCTCCATTCTTTCTCATTTATATTTGTATAATGTAGACATCTCAATCACTTCCATATCCAATATTTGGATTTTTAGTATCAAACTATGAGATCATTGAAACATGCTTTAGTTAGCTCTTTCATATATCCCTTGGCACCAATATATATGCCCCTTGTAAGGGACATTACAGATGATGCTTATTTCCCACTAAATGGCAAAGAACACCATCACTAGGAGTGTTGAACTTGCCTATTGTAAAAATGTAAGAGATGGTCTAAGTGCACCATCACTAGGAGTGTTGAACTTGCACATTGTATAAATGTACGAGATGGTCTAAGTGCATGCGGGGAAAATAGAAGCAAGCATGAGTATATAGATGGAGTAGTGAAGACCATGAAAGCCGGGTAATATTCTCAATATGGGTTTGGGAGATGTTATGAGTGGGTACAACTCGTACATCTGTATCTAACATTTAGAGCCTGATCATTTAGATGAGACTAGCTCTTCCTCTAGCCATGGAAAATCCTGACAAAAAGGTAGATCCACGCTTAAAAGTAGGCAGATTTTGAAGTACATCACAGTGAGCCGCTTTACTGTGCTGTATGATTCATCTAAGAGGATGCAAGAGCACCACGTACTGTGGATTCAGTTTTTGATCTTGGTTTCTCATTTCATTACACATAGTCGCTCCTCTCTGCGAGTAAGATTGGTCTCTAGCTTTCTGCTTGACTGTATATACATACAGCTGGTCGTATCGTTAATGCACATTATTGCTTCTCTACGAAAATAAAATTGGTCGGTGGATTTCTCATTAGTTAGATATATATAGATATATATATTGTTCATATTCATTATCTTGGCTCTTTCTTGTTAGTGAGATTTGGCCGTAGGTTTGTGCTTCATTGCATTTGGCCAACCATAAAACCCTGAACTCATTCTCGCTTCCATGTTGGTTACATTAGCTTGTCGTTTTTTAGTTCACAAATATTTAGTTTCAGCAAAACCTTGTGATCATTTAATGAGCTTGAAGTTCTGCGACGTAGTTGAGGGCATGCGCTCGTCTGAGGTTGACCTGATGACTCGCAGACTTAATCAGCTGCCTCAAGTCTTTGAGTTCGCCTGCGACGCTGAACACAAAGCTGATATTGATCGTACCCATCAAAGCTCGCGATACAGGAATTGCACTAGGATCGTCAGAGAAGTCTTTGAGTTCGCCTCCGACGCTGAACATAGCTGATATTGATCGTACCCTTCAAAGCTCGCGATACAGGAATTGCACTAGGATCGTCAGAGACGAGCAGAGAAGCCCAGCGCTATTGTCTTTTGGATTTCATGGTAAACAAGAGGCGAGGGTTCAGGCTTCGGCAAGTAGTTCGTCTGGAGGAGTACGCAATGCTCGCAGAGAATTTCCTCCCCCGTTAGAAATCCACACAATCCGGCAGATAGGCTCTAATGGCGGGACCCTTCCTCGTTGCACGGTGCAGAGGGTCTGTTTCAAGCCCATTCGAAGAGATGGCAGATTGATTTTGATTGAAACGCAGAAGCCTGCTGTAACTGCCTACATGCAAGCTTCTAGAAGCGATGGACGATTGCAATTGCGGCTCTATCACCCAGACGAAACGTTCATGTGGGAAACGAACGCAGACACTCAACATGTATGCGACCAGCAGGTACTGGCCCCATTGTCGAACGCTGAGGGCATCCGCTCTTGTGAGGTTGACCTGATGACTAGCAGAACTAATCAGCTGCCACAACTCTTTGAGTTCGCCTCCGACGCCGAACACAAAGCTGATAATGATCGTACACATCAACCCGCCTCATACACGAATTGCACAATGATCCTCAAGGAAGAGCAGAGAAGCTCAGCGCCTTTGTCTTGTGGGTTTAATGATAATCAAGAACGGAAAGTTCAAGCTTCGGCAACTAGTTCCTATGGAAGAGTACGCAATGCGCGCAGAGAATTTCCTCCCCCGTTAGAAATCCACACTATCCGGCAGATAGACTCTAATGGCGAGACCCTTCCTCGTTGCACGGTGCAGAGGGTCTGTTTCAAGCCCATTCGAAGAGATGGCAGATTGATTTTGATTGAAACGCAGAAGTCTGCTGTAACTGCCTACATGCAAGCTTCTAAAATCGATGGACGATTGCAGTTGCGGCCCTACGGTCCTGACGAAGTCTTCATGTCGGAAACTAACGCAGACACTCAACATGTGTCGTGTATAGACATATGGACCGAGGCTCACTAGCAAACTCTGGCCACTTACTATCTATGTGCTTCCAAGCATCAGAGTCAAGTGGCACTCGCATTACATTATCTGTAGACCAGCTCTTTGTATGCCATGAGATTAACTCAGCTATAGATTCGCATCTAAACATGTTCTTAATTCGTGGAATGATAGGAAAGTGGCGAAGAACCTTTGCGGGGATTGCTTCGCCTACAACGTCTTCTCTAAATCTATTTGCTCCACACTTTGGACATACGTGGAGATGCTCATACTCATTCCGAAAGAGAATGCAATCATTTGGACAAGCATGAATTTTAGTATAATCCATTCCAATGGAATCTAAAAGTTTTTTCACATCTCCACATGTTGGAGGCATGTCATTGCCCTCTGGCAAAAATTGATCTTTAAGAAGCCTGCAATAAGCAATTAAAATGATATTAGTAAATGAAGTTATTGTGAAACAACAATGAAAGCCAATTTGTTCTCCACTTATCTGAACAATTCAGTGACACTACTATCTCACCATCCATAAATGGATTGTAGATTGAGCATCGCGAGTGAAGCACGTACTACAGATATCTTTGCTCTATTGTAAAGTGGTAAACGAGCTAATCCTCGCATGTTTTCATATTCTTCATCAACTTCTGATCGTGGAATTTCTGTTGTGTCCATCTCGAGACCTTCTTCACCATCATGATCCTCGTCCATCTCATAAAATACTTCAAGCATCTCTTCCATATGATCATTCTGTGTAATATTATTAGTGCTTGCTTGTACGTCTGAGTCATTTTTTGCTCTCTTTTGTCCACGAGAGGTTACCGGTGCACTGTCGTTTGGGTCCATCTCCTCACCTGGGGGACCATGCGAATGATAACGTAGGTTTTCCAGTCGACTCCTATCAAAGGATCCATGCTCTCTAACATGTGCAGTACAAATCCGTCTTTTCCGATAAATTTGATACTTGCACTATGTGCAAGGACATGCCATTCTCCCTTCACGATCCAAAGAAGCCATCTACTACAATATGGATATTTTATAACATTTGTTTTTTTATTAAACTTAAAAATCTAACTCTTAAAGATCTTAAATCTGAAATACTAAACCTAAATGCTTAAATACCTAAAAAAACTTAAAACCCTAATTTTAAAACCCTAATCTATATAGTTATCCTATTTTATCTATATATTCAGATTTTTTTTCTCTTAATTGATTTATATGTATGCCTAAACCCTAAAACCCTAATTTTAAAGATCTAGTCCTAAATTATGTATATTTCTATACACATGTGTATATACATGTATATATGTATTATAGGTGTATGTGTATGTGTGTATATATGTTATGTAGGTGTTAAAACCCTAAAACCCTAATCCAAATGACCTTGATCTAAAACATGTATATATATATATATATATATATATATATATATATATATATATATATATATATATATATATATATATATATATATATATATATATATATATATATATATATATATATATATATATATATATATATATATATATATACACATGCATATATATATGTATATATATATATATATATATATATATATATATATATATATATATATATATGTGCATGTGTATATATATGTATATATATACATATATATATATATATATATATATATATATTATACTATATATATATATATATATATATATATATATATATATACATATATATACACATATATATATACATATATATATATATATATATACATATATATACACATATATATATACATATATATATATATATATATATATATATATATATATATATATATATATATATATATATATATATATATATATATATATATATATATATATATATATATATATATATATATATATATTTATTTATTTATTTATACATACATATATATACACATGCATATATATATGTATGTATATATATATATATATATATATATATATATATATATATATATATATATATATATATATATATATATATATATATATATATATATATATATATATATATATATATATATATATATACATGCATATATATACATATATATACACATGCATATATACACATATGCATATATATACATATATACACATGCATATATATATACATATATATACACATGTATATATACACATATGCATATATATACATTTATACACATGCATATATATATACATATATATACACATGCATATATACACATATGCATGTATATATATATATATATATATATATATATATATATATATATATATATATATATATATATATATATATATATATATATATATATATATATATATATATATATATATATATATATATATATATATGTGTGTGTGTGTGTGTGTGTGCATATAGATAGGTGTATAAGTACTTGTGTTTGTGTATTGAATATATATTCACTTTATTTAAAATGATTAAATTTAAACCTATTTTTATATATTTAATCATATATATTTCATTTATTTATTTAAAATACTATTTCTTATCATATTTTATTATCTACATAATTATCCTACCTTATATATATATATTATTTATATATTCAGATTTTTTCCTTACTTTATCCTATTCTTATATATTTAATTATAAATATTTAATTAAATTTTTCAAAACACTAGTTCTTTTTATATTTATTTATCTATATAATTATCCTATTTTACATATTTATTCATTTATATATTCAGATTTTTTCTTTACGTAATCTTATTTTTATTTATTTAATTTTATATATTTAATTATATATATTTAATTAAATTATTTAACACACTAGTTCTTTTTATATTTATTTATGTATATAATTATCTTATTTTATATATATATTTATTTATATATTCAGATTTTTTCCTTACGTAATCCTATTTTTATATATTTAATTTTATATATTTATTTATATATATTTAATTAAACTATTTAAACACTAGTTCTTTTTATATTTATTTATGTATATAATTATCTTATTTTATATATATATATATATTTATTTATATATTCAGATTTTTTCCGTATGTAATCCTTTTTTTATATATTTAATTATATATATTTAATTAAAACCCTAATCCAAAAATTCTAGGTCTAAAATATGTATATTTTTGTATGCATGTGTATCTACATGTATATATGTATTATATGTGTATATGTATGTCTGTATATATGTTATGTAGGTGTTAAAACCCTAAAACCCTAATTTTAAAGATTTAGACTTAAATCTGAAATACTAAAACCTAAATACTTAACCACCAATAAAAATCTAAACCCCTAATCCTAAAACCCTAATCATATTTTTTATATATATTTATTTATATTCAGATTTTTTCTTATTTTTCTCTATATTTTTCCTTAATATAAACATAATTGAGTTATATGTATGTCTAAACCCTAAAACCCTAATCTTAAAGATCTAGACCTAAAATATGTATATTTCTGTATACATGTGTATGTACATGTATATATGTATTTTATGTGCATGTGTATGTGTGCATATATGTTATGCAGGTGTTAAAACCCTAAAACCCTAAACTTAAAGATTTAAATTTAAAATATGTATATTTTTGTATGCATGTGTATCTACATGTATGTATGTATTATATATATATGTGATGTTTGTATATATGTTATGTAGGTGTTAAAACCCTAAAACCCTAAGTTTAAAGATTTAGACTTAAAATCTAAAATACTAAAACCTAAATACTTAAACATCTATCAAAATCTAAACCCCTAATCCTAAAACCCTAATCATATTTTATATATATTTTTATTTATATATTTAGAATTTTTTCTTATTTTTCTCTATATTTTTTCTTAATATAAATATAATTGAGTGATATGTATGTCTAAACCCTAAAACCCTAATCTTAAAGATCTAGACCTAAAATATGTATATTTCTATATACATGTGTATATACATGTATATATGTATTATATGTGCATGTGTATGTGTGTGCATATATGTTATGTAGGTGTTAAAACCCTAAAACCCTAATCTTAAAGATTTAAATCTAAAATATGTATATTTTTGTATGCATGTGTATCTACATGTATGTATGTATTATATGTATATGTGTGTTTGTGTATATATGTTATCTACGTATTAAAACCCTAATACCCTAATCAGAAAGACTTAGACTTAAATATGAAATACTAAAACCTAAATACTTAAACACCTATCAAAATCTAAACCCCTAATCCTAAAAACCTAAACATATTTTATATATATATTTATTTATATATTCAGATTTTTTTCCTTATTTTTCTCTATATTTTTTCTTAATATAAATATAATTGAGTGATATGTATGCCTAAACCCTAAAACCCTAATCTTAAATATCTAGACCTAAAATATGTTTATTTCTGAATACATGTGTATATACATGTATATATATATATATATATATATATATATATATATATATATATATATATATATATATATATTACATTATATGTGTATGTATGTGTAAATAGCGTAAAAACCCTAATCCTATTTTTATATATTTGATGTAAAAAAAAAACTTCAAAATAAAAATAGGATTATATGTGTGTATGTATGCATGTGTGTATATATGTGTGTGTATGTATGCATGTGTACATGTGTGCGTGTGTATGTATGCATGTGTATACATGTGTGTGTATGTGTATGTGTGTGTATGTAGGCATGCATGTGTGTGCATGTGTGTGTACGTGTGTATGTATGCATGGATGTGTGTGTATGTGTATGCATGTGTATACATGTGTGTGTATGTGTATGTGTGTGTATGTATACATGCATGTGTGTATATGTGTATGTGTGTGAATGTATATGTGTGTATATATATATGTGTGTATATCTGTGTGTGTATGTGTATGTATGCATATGTGTATATATGTGTGTGTATGTATGTGTGTATGTATGTGTGTATGCATGTGTGTGTATGTATTCATGTGTGTATATGTGTATATGTGTGTATGCATGCATGTGTGTATATGTGTGTGTATGTATGCATGCATGTATGTATATGTGTGTATATATGTGTGTGTGTATGTATGTGTGTATATGTGTGTGTGTATGTGTATGTATGCATATGTGTATATATATGTGTGTATGTATGTGTGTATGCATGTGTGTGTATGTATGCATGTGTGTAAATTTATATATGTGTGTATGCATGCATGTGTGTGAATGTGTGTGTGTATGTAAGCATGCATGTGTGTATAGATGTGTGTCTGTAAGCATGCATGTGTGTACATGTATGTGTGTATGTATGCATGTGTGTACATGTATGTGTGTATGTATGCATGTGTGTACATGTATGTGTGTAAATGTGTGTGTATGTGTGTGTGTACGTATGCTCTATTTTCCTATCTCTATCTTCCTTTCTTTCATTATTCTTTATCCCTCACTCTCTCTCTCTCTTGTCTCTCTCTCTCTCCTTCTCTCTCTATCAATAGAGAATAAAACAATCACTTACAAGTATGCCCCTCTTTTGGATCGTTGTCATCAAAGCATAATGTATTTGGTCTAATATCCAATTCCAAAGAATCCACGCCAAAGAACTTCTGTAAAATTGAAGAAAATAAAAATTATAAAACATAAAGCATAGAGAAACACAAATGCTAACAGTATGCGCAGCACTTACCAAGATGTGAGGTCTAAGCCGAGAGTGTGTGTGTGTGTGTAGAGAGAGAGATCTGTGTGTGTGTGCACAAGACAATGCAGGTCGCAATTCGGTTCGCGTGCGCAAGTTCGACAGAAGACCAACAGTATTCAAACACGCGCAAAAATGTGAAGTTTTGCTCTCGGGTTCACTATATGTTTAAAACTCGCCGCCGGTATGGGTATCGGTAGTTCCCAGTAAATTACCGACGCTTATACCGACGCTCATACCGACGCCTATACCGACGCATATACCGACCCACATACCGGCGGCTGCGGGCCACACTGATGATCTGTTTAAAGCGGTCATACCGACGATCACTTGACCGTTAGTATCTCTAAGTGACATTTTTCGAGGCCCATACCGACACCGACTGTGACCATCGGTATATGCAACGTCGGTATGACCCTCATATGTTGTAGGGCTCATCAAAGTGTTTGTGGTTTTTTGGCATATGCATTAGTTTCTAAACAACCTCATAGAAAATTGCATGATAAAGCAGTGAAATGTATTTATGTTGGGTAGAGTTTGGAAAACAAAGGTTATCATGTGTATCATCCACAAACTAAAAGTATTTTGGTCAGGTGTGCTGTTTTTTTTGTGGAAGATGCTATTCAACCATTACTTTCATGTACTAAGGAGACATGTGTTAGCTGCAAAGACATGTATCATACATTGCTGCCTCCTTTTATAGGTGGATAGTCTAGTGCTAGCCCTAATGAAGCAACTTCTTAGCCTTTATGGGTTTCATGTGAGATGTAGATCATTTCATTTCTGATGCAGATTAACATGATACACTTATTGATGAGAGAGCATATATTGAGGAGGCAAGAACTATGCCAAAATGGCTAGTCTAAAATATATATGAGAGAAATTTAAATGCACCTTTATCACATCGTACTGAAATGCTCTTTTGCATGAGATTGCTATTCTATGGCTCCTTCTATTCTCTGTGATGAGAATGAGCCTATTTTGTTTGATTGAGAACAAAACTTAGAAAATTGATTGGCTGCTATGTAATCTGAATATGATGCTATATTCAGAAATGGTACGTGGTCTTTGTGTGACTTGCCTATCTCTTGATCTTGGTAGAGTCTTTGATACGTGGGAGTGGAATAGGATGATGATGGATATCCAGGATGAAACTAGAAAGGTTTTGCAGTAGTATCTGGGTATAGAATCAAGATTATGATTCTCATGATGCACTAAATTTCTCTTTGGACTCTAATGATGATCTTTTTAATATGGGATGGTGATCATGGAAGTCATAATTTCAACTTGTTTCTTCTTCCTAGGACACTTGAAAAGCATGTGATCATGATTTCTACAATAGAAGCATAATCCATTTTCCTTCCCATGTTTTCTTTCCAGTGATCTAAGTCCCTTGACCCTCATGTTATCCAATTGCATGGTTTCTCGTTGATTTTCTTCTAACATAGTGTTTTTTGTGGAATAGAGGTAATATTGTATTCTTGATCTCTATTATAAGTTCCCTTCTCTGGATTTCTCTCAAAAAACCTATTATCACACTCAATTGCTTGATTCATAAATTCTTTCAATGAGTTTACATTGGGCATGGTTAGCATGAGGTCCTTGACATTGTCACGTAAGCCCCATCAAAATTGGTTCATAAAATAATCCTCATGTTTTGTGAGATCACAAATGATTTGTTTGAACTCTAATGCATAGGTAGACGCAAACCTATTTCCTTGAAGTAGCTTCCTTAGTTTTCTTTTAGCAACACCTGAACAATTTGTATCTCCAAATGAAGATGTAAACTCCGGAATAAATGCCTTGAAATCATACAAAATATTCATATCCTTCTTAAGTATAGGTGCAAAGCATGAAATAGCCAAGCTACATAGTAGAGTTCCTATGATTCCTAGTTGAGAAGAATCATGTGGGTACCTATCTAGTTGCATCCTTATGAGTAGTTTCAGTTCTTGCAGAAATCCTCGAAACCTTGATCTTGTCCCATAAACTTTCTTAGGCATCCTCACTTTTGAAGTTTTCTTCATGTTAATCTTCATGGGGCTACTTGAAGTTATGTGATTACATCTTGAATTTTTTTTTGCAAAATCCTTTGCTGGCTTTCTTGTACCTCTTTAAGTTGTTCTTGAAAAACTTTAAGTGCATGAAATATTTCTTCATGAACAATCTCCGCGTTGCCTTGTCTTGATAAAGGTAGCGTTGCCAAAATGCTAGGGGATCACGCGATTATTCCCTTTCAATAGACTAGATAAGATCACATAAATACACTTTTGATTAAAATTTCACCCACGTAAGAAAATAATACAAAAATATATAAGTGATACAGGACCTCCCACAACTTGGGAGTGGTAGGTATGGATAATAGGGCTGCAAACATGCCTTAGAGATCATTGAAACATGCTTTAGTTAGCTCTTTCATATATCCCTTGGCACCAGTAGATATGCCCGTTGAAAGGGATATTACAAATGATGCTTATTTCCCACTAAATGGCAAGGAACACCATCATTATGAGTGTTGAACTTGCCGATTCTATAAATGTAAGACATGTTCTAAGTGCATGCGGGGAAAGTAGAAGCAAACATGAGTATAGAGATGGAGTACTGAAGGCCATGAAAGCTGGGTAATATTCTCAATATGGGATTGGGAGATGTTATGAGAGGGTGCAACTCGTACATCTGTATCTAACATTTAGAGCCTGATCATTTAGATGAGGCTAGCTCTTCCTCTAGGCATGGAAAATCCTGACAAAAAGGTAGATCCATGCTTAAAAGTAGGCAGATTTTGAAGTGCATCATAGTGAACCGCTTTACTGAGCTGTATGATTCATCTAAGAGGATGCAAGAGCATCACGTACTGTGGATTTAGATTTTGATCTTGGTTTCTCATTTCATCACATAGTCGCTCCTCTCTGCGAGTAAGATTGGTTTCTAGCTTTCTCGTTGACTGCATATACATACACCTGGTCGTATTGTTAATGCACATTATTGCTTCTCTACGAAAATAGAATTGGTCGGTGGATTTCTGATTAGTTACATATATATAGATATGTATGTGTGGCCATATTGCTCATATTGATTATCTTGGATCTTTGTTGTTAGTGAGATTTGCCCGTAGGTTTCTGCTTCATTGTATTTGACCAACCATAAAACGCTGAACTCATTCTCGCTTCTCTGTGTTGGTTACATTAGCCTGTCGTTTTTCAGTTCACAAATATTTAGTTTCAGCAAAACCTTGTGATCGCTTAACGATCGGCCGGCATCTACAACCAGCGCAGCCGCGATACGGTTGTGTTTGTCTAAAAAGTTTCTCATGCGCACAGATTATACGGTTGAGCTTACAGATTATACGACGCTTAAATTCTGATATGGATTGCGCACGTGAGAATGAAGGAACAACGACCATTGTAAATGACAATGTTTGACGCTTGAGCAAATGATGCATACATCAGTGTTCCATTTCGGTTCGACATTCTATTGTAACAAACTTTTGTCCTCTAACTTCTCTATCGAAAAGAGAGTACCTTCCAATGATTTTGTCTCTTTCTTGTCCCGAGTCCCGACCATCCTATTAAATGAGTGATGCACTCCGTTCTTCGTCGTTCTTCCCCACGTGTATGTATGTATATGTGTATCAGAATCATTACAGCTACCGATCATCAGTACTACCCCTATTTCGCTTGTTTCTTTGTCTTTTACTTTAAAGGTTTTGAATTTCATATTCATATTCATTAATGAATGTTGGGATGCATGTATTACTAGATGCTATGAAAGTTGCAATATCATTTTTCTCTAGATGCTATAGATGGCATCGAAGAAGGTGATGTTCTAGAGATTCTCCTTTGTGCTATGGTTCTTGTTGCATATACTATAGAGAAAATTCGTTCGGATGACAGAGATGCTTAGGGACATGCATTGATAGCCTTGTCTGTAAAACATGCCATTATTCCTCACATTCGCTCTTGCAAAACAACTAAGAATGCTTGGGATACACTAACCACATTTTATCAATCTAGGAATGAGGCTCGTTCTCGCTACCTTCAAAAATAGTTGGAGAGTGAGCATATGAGTGAAGGTGATTCTATGGAGAATTTTCTAACCAAGATCAAGCTTTGAAGGAATAGTTAATTTTTGTTGATGAATTCTTGCCTAACAGTTCACTTGTGTAGACTATTTTGAATGGTCTTCTTGATTCATACCAGAGTTTTGCTTCTACTCTTTGTTTGATGATGAAAGACAATCCAAATGCCTTATCATTTGAGGAGTTAGTCTCTTTTCTATTGCAGGAAGATCTTTCTAGGTAGAAGAGGTCCATTATGCATGTTGCAAATCCGACTTTCTTGATCAGTCAAAAGGTCAAAGGTAAATTGAGTTCTTCTACTAGTAAGCAAAAATCCTCTAATTCAGTACAATCAAAGAAGGAACACAGAGATGAGAAGAAAATAGAAAAGCGAAAATTGTTTTGCAAATATTTTAAAGCAAATGATCATGTTATTAAGAGCTATCCAAAACTGGTTGCTAAAGAGGTAAAGAAGAAATAGGCTGAAATTGTTGTTGCAGAGGCCTATAAACCGAAAAGAGAGTCTACTAATGTTGTGCAAATTGAAGAGTGGGTATTTACTACTATTTGCACTTTTGACCCATCTTCTCATGAGCATTGTCTCTCTGCAAGAGACTCACATGTTTAGTACTTGGATAGCGGGGCAACCAAACATATTACCTTGCAATGTAGTTTCTTCATTTCACTTGAGCGTGCCCCTATAGGGAATACTGTCACATGTGCCAATAACTCCTCTTATCCTGTTATGGGAGTTGGTAAGATCATTCTGACTACTAGTGATGGTAGTTGTTTTAGATTGTCAGATGCTTTATTTGTGCAAGTGATCAAGAAGAATCTATTATCAGTTTCAACTTTAGCCAAGATTGGCTTGGTTGTGAAATTTGTTGATGAGAGATGTATATTTCATCATCTATCAAATGGCAATGTGATTATTGCTTTTGGCATTTTATGATGTGGATTGCATAAGCTCATAGACTAAGAAAAATCTATGAATGATTCAACATGTGCAGTACATGATTCTCAGGATATCTCAGATGCAAAGCTTTGGCATGCACTCTTTGGTCATCTGAATTCGGTAAGTTTGGTATGCTTGCAAAAAAAAAAATGGTGTCCTTTTTGCCCAAACTTAAGGCACGTGGTAAACATGTATGTGAAGCTGTATTATCGGAAAAATGCAGCATTCCTCATTCCCAAAAGATGGTTCAGTTCGAGCGATTCAAAAACTCTAGCTTGTTCATGGTGATTTCTATGGTCCTATCGAATATCTTCCTTTGGGAACTATCTTTACTTTGTGACTTTCATCGATGATTTTTACAGGCATGCATGTGTATATCCATTCAAAGCAAAGTCCAAAGTGTTTATGTGCTTCAGAGAGTTTTTAGTTTTGGTTGAAAATGTACCAGCATTTAAAATGGGCACCCTGCTTTCTAATGAAGGGGCGAATATATGTCTTCTGACTTTAATGCATTTTTGGCAAAGTGTGGGATAGAAAATGAGTGTATAGTGTCGTGTACACCTCAACACAATGGAGGTGCTCAACAAAAGATGAGGTCATGCATGGAGATGCCGAGGTGTATGGTCAAGAGTTAGGCTTTACCACATAGTTTTTGGCTTGAGGCTATTACGTGTGCAACATATGTACTTAACAACTATCCGGCTACAACATTATAGTCTATCACTCCATATGAAGCTTGGCATAGTCCCAAGCTATCTGTTGCTCATTTATGTGTTTGTTGGTGTTTGGTATATGCATTAGTTTCTGAACAACATCGGAAAAAATTGGATGATAAAGTAGTGAAATGTATTTATGTTTGGTAGAGTTCAGAAAGCAAAGGTTATCATGTGTTTCATCCACAAACTAAAACCATTTTGGCAAGCTGTGATGTTTTTTTTTTTGGTGGAAGATGCTATTCAACCATTGCTTCCATCTACTAAGAAGACATCTCTCACCTCCAAAGACATATATGATACATTGCTGCCTCTTTTTACAGGTGGATAGTCTAGTGCTAGTCCAAATGAGGCAACTTTCTAGCCTTTATAGGTTTCATGTGATGATGTAGATCATTCCCTTTCTAATGCAGATTTACATGATGCCTTTGTGGATGAGAGAATTGATATTAAGGAGGCAAGAACTATGCCAAAATGGCTGGTGCAGACTTTACATGATAGCAAATTAAATGCACTTCTGTCATATCACTCATTCAACCTCTCATAGTGCCTCCTTTGCATGAGATTGTTAAATGGTTGCATCTATTCTTTGCGATGAGAATATGACTGTTTTGCTTGATGGAGCACAAAACTTAGAAAATTGGACGGCCGCTATGTAATCCGAATATGATGCTATATTGAAGAATGATATGTGTTCTTTATGTGACTTGCCTCCTAGCAAGAAGGCCATTTGCTCTAGGTGGGTATACAAGCTGAAGTGTATGCCTGATGGAATAGTTAACATGTATAAGGTTGGGCTTGTTGCAAAGGGTTAAGTATAGGAAAGAGGCACTGATTTTGATGAGACCGTTGCTTCCACTTGCCAAATGACTATTGTTCATAGCATTTGTGCACTTGCAGGTCATCATGATTGGAATGTACATCAGTTGGACATTAAAACTGCATTTCTGAATGGTGAGTTGCATAAATAAGTATCTGTTTTTTAGGCCCTGTGGCTTTGTGCAGAAAGGGCATGAGAACTAGGTGTGTAGATTGAAAAAGGCCTTATACAGATTGAAACAAGCACCATGTGCTTGGTATAAAAAGATACATGCCTATTTGATTGCACATGGTTTTGAGAATAGTCCAACTATGAGCACTTTATATATGAAGCTTGCTAATGACGTGCTTCTGATCATTGTTGTCTATATTGATGACATGTTGCTCACTAGTACTCATGAGAAGCATATCACTGATTTTAAGGCTGATTTGCATGCCTCTTTTGGGATCTTTGATTTGGGGCATTCGCATCATGATTTGGCCATTTAGTTTATGCAACTTGATGTTGGAATTCTTTTGAGTCAAAGGAAATATATTGACACATTATTGGAGGGTTTTGGCCTTGCAGACTGAAAGCCTATTGCCACTCCTATGGAGACATGTTTACGATTGAGTCTTCATAATTCTAGAGATTCATTTGATGCTCTTTTCTATCAACATACTATTGGATACTAGATTAACCCTACTTGAGTGGTACCTGGCTACTTGGATTGTTTTATCCCAAGAGGGTATCACTACCGCTAGATCTACATGCTTTTTTTTATTATGAATGGACTGTTTACTATGACACTCGCATGTTGACTAGTGTCTTTTTCTTCATGCTTGGTAGCTCATGTATATCTTTGTTCAACAAGAAGCAGCCTACTATGGCCACTTGCATTTGTGAGGCTGAGTATAGGGTAGCTTTCATAGTGAGTGTTCCATGTGTGTGGCTCACATGCCTTATGGTTGATTTGGGTGTTGGTAAGCTTCGCATATGTGCCTAGGGAGGCTTTGCCTAGGGAGACGTTTGAAGTGTTTTGCAAAGCTCCTTGACTCTTGGGAAGCTTTTTAGCCCCCAATAATCCTTTCTCTTCAAAAATGAGGAATTTGTTTATGATTTCTTCATGATGCTTGAATCCACTATAGCACCCTAAACTCTCATAATTTTCATCCAATTAACTAAAATTTGCATGTTCTAGACATATTTTATTGTCTAAGGGATTACCTTTAACATTTGGGGCACTACCATGGCCTCTATATCCCTAGACCCTGCTTCTAAGCCCTTTTATACATTTTCATAGACCCCTAAAACGTTGCAAAATAAATTTTTGAATATAAGCTTTTCCAAGATGGATAAATGGATAAGGATGATGCCCATGTTTTTTAAGGAAAACGATTTCCTTATTTGATGAGATTTTCTTGTCATTAGAAGTATGAAATAAGTTTCTGAAGCCCTAATGCTCTTTGGTGGTCTTCTAGAGCAAGGTTTCCTAAAAAAGTACCACTTTTGCAACTAGTGATTTCATTGAGAGTATGGAAATCTGTTTTTTTTAATTAGCTTATCCTCTGATGTTTAATAAGGATTGATTGGATTGCAATTTCTTTCCACCTATAGTATCCCATAGATACCAGTTCGCCCCTCCTACTTTGATACTTAGCATCCAATAATGTCTAAGGACCTCCTAGAAATGGACCCTCTTGTTCTTGTCAAATTTTAACGCTTTTCACTTGAGATGTGTGTATCATATTTAATCGTCTGAAAACTCTTTGAAACAATTTTTTTCGAAAGCTCCAACGCTCTTTTGACAATATTGTGGATAAAGTTTAGAAAAGTCCTGCTTGGATCCACTACCACTCATTGGTTTATTTCTATGTAGACGATGTATTCTAACTTCTTGACACTTAAGGTACCCTTGATACCCTTGGAATACAAAGGAATAGGTCTTTGGTTTAATAAATACATCATTGCTCCCGAAGCGATGAGAAATTATTTGTTGGGTTAAGAAAACTCTTGCTCTTATTGCTATTCTCATTCATCTTGCATGCGCTTTGCAAGTTCTTTGAATAATAAAACTAAAAGTTCAATTTACTTATAGTTAATAGCCCTTGCATCGAAAGGAGATGGTGATGCATAAAGCTCTCATTGATTATAATGTGATAGTACAGAAAACACGGTATTAAATATTCAAATTTGATTTCATTTAATTATTTTAAAGAGATTAGATAGATACTGAGAAAGTGAGAGAGATGGATGAAAGAGATACAAAAAAATACGCACACCTGGATATTCACATAAATACAAACATGCACATAGATACAAACATTAGTGCATACACAAAGGTACGTATATTCATACACTTACACATACATATACACAAAGATAAACACATGCACATGCATATATACATGCATGTATGCATGCATAAATTCACAGAAACGCCTACACACATATGCAAATATACACATATTCACACACATATACATGCACACACGCTTACATTCACACATGCACATATACGCACACACATTCACATGCATGTATATAAGGTTCAATTAAAATTGTTTATTAATAAAATTTCTTTTTGCTTTTGAAATTCCAATTCCAAGAAATATTGCATTTTGGAAATATGTTCTCTAAAAGATACCTCTAAAAGAAAGATTTTATCAGTAGAAGATATGTGCGATAGTTAATATGAATGTGATTTCTAATCCTCATATGTATTCTAAATATGTACATTTAATCCATTCATCTTCGTTTTTTTAAATAGTTATTGATAGCGACAAAAAGAAAAATTCAAGTAGGTGGCATGTCATGTTTAGGTTCTATGGGGAAAGAGGATTTCGTTTTGACTTTCGGAAATATATGTATGATTAATTTTTATTATTGACAACGTAGGGTAGCATTATGATCATAATCCTACAAATAGGGAACTAGTGCTTGCTTCTTATTTTGGATATCATTCTTTGAGTCAAAACATTTAAGATCATCCAAATCATTTTGTGAGTATTCTTAAATTCGATATTGTTTACCTTTTTTTTCTGTTTTTATATATTTATACTTTATGCACTTAGCCCAAAAACTAAAGACCCCTCTAGCCATGGTTCCTCTAAGTCTCACATTACATCACATGAGAGAGATGATCAAAATGTAGTTGATTCTCATCATTCACATAATACTTTCAATGTAGTATATACGTTGGCACACACACACATACACACATACACAAACACACACATATATATATATATATATATATATATTCTAATTCTAGTTATGTTTAAAATTTATATATATATCATTTCATAATCTTGAAAATTTTAGAGTGTTCATATTTAACATAATTTGTCAAAGTACAATAGAGCTCTGAACATTACTAATGAACTTTAGATCAAGTTTCTTGTTATGCGATTTATTTCATTTAGTTTATCATTCATAAATATATACGTATGTAGGTACGCATGTGTTCACATACATATTTGTGGCTTTCGATGTATGTGTATGCATGTATATATGTTTTATGTATATGTATGTACACAACACATAAACATATATATATATATATATATATATATATATATATATATATATATATATATATATATATATATATATATATATATATATATATGTGTGTGTGTGTGTGTGTGTGTGTCTCTATGTGTGTCTGTATGTTTTTGTATATGTATGTATGTAAAGACGTACATTTGTATGCATACTTGTTCACACGCACACACACACACACACACATATATATATATATATATATATATATATATATATATATATATATATATATATATATATATATATATATATATATATATATATATATATATGTGTGTGTGTGTGTGTGTATATATATATATATATATATATATATATATATATATATATATATATATATATATATATATATATATATATATATACAGAGAGAGAGAGAGAGATAAGTATGTATGTATGTATACTATTTTTGCACATTTGAATATATCCATGCATATATGTTTGAATGTATTAATGTATTTGTGTATGAACATATGTATGTAGATATTAATGTATTCTTATAAGCATGTAAATATGCATGTATATATGTATCCATGTATGTATGTTTGTATACGTATGTAGGTATGTCTGAATGAGTGTATGTACATAAGCACTTATGTAGATATCTATGCATGAATCTATGTATGTATCAATGTATGTATGTATGCATGCATATTTATGAATTTCTGTAACTATGCATGTCTAGATGTATGAAGTTATGTAGGTATGTCTATGAATGATATGATCTATCACACCATGGCTGCAACCTATCTTTTTAGAAGTTACTTGGAGATCCGGCGACTTCTTGAGGTCCCAAGATATGCATTGGCAAGATAGAGAATATATATGGCCAACCCCTACTTATATAGGTTTTTGAAGGAAGTTTATCACTGGTAGTTACATATTCGTAATGTCATTGATGATGCCATCAATTAAAAACAAGGCCTCCAACTATGAGAATTAGGAAAAAGGATAATCCCTCTTAAGATTTTGGCACTGTCCATACACAATGGAAGCATTAGTTTCTCTGAAATTGGAGCCAATGATGTGATATGGAAAGTCACATGTAATCTTAGGTTGAAGATGGTTTCCTTTGTCCATGACATCACCTCATTCTCAATTGATGATTTCCACGAGGATCAATTGTGTGACTCTGAGATCTTCTAGGGCTTGAATTTTCATATCTCTTGATCTTGGTAGAGCTTTGATATGTAGTACTCGAACAGTATAATCATGGTGTCCATGATGAAACTAGAAAGGGTTTGGAGTGTATCTGGGTATAGAATCAAGATTATGATTCTCATGACTCACTATATTTCTCTTTGGACTCTAATGATGATCTTTTTAATGTGGGATGGTGATCGTGGAAGTCCTAAGTTCAACTTGTTTCTTCTTCCTAGGACACTTGAAAAGCATGTGATCCCAATCTCCACAATAAAAGCATAATCCATTATCCTTCCATGTTTTCTTTCCTGTGATCTAAGTTGCTTGACCCTCATGTTATCCAATTGCATGGGTTTTCATTGAGTTTCTTCTAACATATTGTTTTTAATGCAATAGAGATAAAATTGTATTCTTGATCTCTAGTATAAGTTCTTTTCTCTTGATTTCTCTCAAAAAACCTGTTATCACACTCAATTTCTTGATTCGTAAATTCTTTCAATGAGTTTACATTGAGCATGGTTAGCATGAGATCCTTGACATTTTCATGTAAGCCCCATCGAAATTGGTTGATAAAATAATCCTCAAGTTTTGTGAGATCACAAAGGATTTGTTTGAACTCTAGTGCATAGGTAGACACAAACCTATTTCCTTGATGTAGCTTCCTTGGTTTTGTTTCAGCAACACCTAAAAAATTTGAATCTCCAAATGAAGATGTGAACTCTGGAACAAATGCCTTGAAATCATACAAAATATTCATATCCTTCTTAATTATAGGTGCAAAGCATGAAATAACAAGGCTAAATAGTAGAGTTCCTATGATTCCTAGTTGAGAAGAATCATGTGGGTACCCATCTAGTTGCATCCTTATGAGTAGTTTCAATTGTTCCAGAAATCCTCGAAACCTTGATCTTGTCCCATAAGTTTTCTTAGACATCCTCACGTTTGAACTTTTCTTCATGTCAATCTTCATGGGGCTACTTCAAGTTATGTGATTACATCGTGAAAATGTTTGTGCAAAATCCTTTGTTGGCTTTCTTGTATCTCTTTGAGCTGTTCTTGAAAAACTTTAAGTGCATGAAATATTTCTTCATGAACAATCTCCATGTTCCCTTGTCTTGATAAAGGTAGCCTTGCCGAAATGCTAGGGGAGCACTCAATTATTCCCTTTGACTAGACTAGATAAGATCACAGAAATACACTTCTGATTACAAGTTCACTCGTGTAAGAAAATAAAACAAGAATATATAAGTGATATAAGATGTCCCAAAACTCACGATTGATAGGTATGGATAATAGGGCTGGAGATGATACAAGAGATCCCACAACTCGGGACCATAGCTATCAAGCTACATATCTAGAGTACAAGAACGCACTTCAAGGAGATGAACTAGATACAAGGAGTAACCTGAAAGGATCTTGTACTATGAGATTACAACAAGGTATGACATGATGTCCAAGATAATAGAGTAGACAATACTAGAACAAAGCACAAGCCGAGAACTCGAATAGTAACTTGGGAAGTATTTATTTGGAGATCAGGACTCATTGAGCTCCCAAAACTCGTGTTCGCAAGGCTAACAATATATGTGGGCAAACCCTCCTTACATAGGTTTTCAAGGGTGGTTCATCAATGGAGGATATGAATTGATGATGTCATTGACGATGTTATCAATTTCAAAAAAGACCTTCACATGATAGAATTAAGCAAATAGATAGTTGATCTTAGGGTTCTCCATGTTTTAAACATAATGCAAACATTAGTTTCTTCAAAATCTAAGCCAATCATGAGATATGGAAACTCAGATCGAATGCGAGGTTGAGGATGGTTTGTTTTCTCCATGAAGATACTTTTTTTACAAGCCTTTTTTTTCATGAGCCTTTTCGTAGTTCATAACTGAAAACCTTGTACTATGCCTATACATTTACCTTTTAGATCTCTATTCTTTTATTTGCCTTTTTCTTATTGATTAACGAAAACATTGTAGTATGCTTGTAGATTTTATTTGCATTGCGTCTTGATGTTCATAAAAAAAACTCTATTTCCTTGATTTCGTATTACAAAACTATGATCCTACAATTATGAAATTTTTAAGGAATCTTCGAGAAGTCATGCCATGGCCTCAAGTGCATCATCTAGTATGCCGTGTTCTCCATTCTTTCTCATTTATATTCTATAATTTAGACATCGCAATCACTTCCATATCCAATATTTGGATTTGTTAGTATCAAGCTATGAGATCATTGAAACATGCTTTAGTTAGCTCTTTCATGTATCCCTTGGCACCAGTACATATGCCCATTGAAAGGGACATTACAAATGATGCTTATTTCCCACTAAGTGGCAAGGAACACCATCACTAGGAGTGTTGAGCTTGCCCATTGTATAAATGTAAGAGATGGTCTAAGTGCATGCGGGGGAAGTAGAAGCAAGCATGAGTATAGAGATAGAGTAGTGAAGACCATGAAAGCTGGGTAATATTCTCAATATGGGATTGGGAGATGTTATGAGTGGGTACAACTCGTACATCTATATCTGTCACAGCCTGTATTTCTATCCAGCCCTTTTCAGTGCTTAGGGGGTATGCCCTCTGGCGCCAAATTGTGCGCAACTATCAGCGGTACTATTACTCCTCATACCAAGCTCTCATTGCCTTCTTGTAAACACGAGTTGCTAATTGCATATAAACGTGTTCTTAGCAATCTTCTTGGTGTCCCTTTGTGCCAGCTTGCATTTTTGTGGGTTTGAACGTCTCAAGTGGTATCAGAGCAACGACCCTAGGGGAAGCCTATGGATGGGAGGACTATCACACCGGTGCTGGCACCACCATCTAACGTCCTAGGCCCATCCGTGGGAAGTTCTTTGACGTCAGAGGAGCTCTTTCTCCCTCCTGCCCTACCTCGCAAGCAAGGCACCCCCCGCCCCCTCAAGCAAGGCAAGCCCTTGCCCCACCCCCTCCCCTCAAGCAAGGCACCCCGTTGCCCCCCCCTCAAGAAAGGCACCCCCTTGCCCCTCCCCTACCCCCTCTAAGCATCTTCCGCTACTCCCCTCCAAGGTAAGCAATCATGCCACCCGCCATCCCCTCACCCTTGTTTCACCTCAACCGCGTATACCCAGTGGACCATTGCTCTCTCCCTAGGTGCCCATGTGCCCTAGCCTCTCCTGTGCCCCTCGGTGCGCTCTCCCTCCCGGGTTGCCGCTGGTTGGCTCCATGCCACCATGGCCAGCAAACATGACGTTGGCACGACCGGTTTAACTTCGGGGTTGGAACGCGACAAAAATGTGACCGAACGGCACCCACATCACAAAGCCTAACGGGTAGCCCTAGAAGAAGAACTCAACCGCCTACTCTTTTTTTTTTTTTTTTTTTGAAAGAACAAGGAAAATTTGTATTAATGGTGGCCGTATACAGTGTGCCTTGGGCAGGAGACACCTTACCCAGAGGACAACCGCCTACTCTTAGTGAATGACGAGTTACATGAAAGCCTCTAGGAGGTCGAGATCAACGCCGAGATCCATACCCAATCGGAGGATGACCAAATCCCACCAACCCTGACCCCGTCCATAACCGCATAGATAGACTAGAAGATACACTCGCCCGACTTACCACCTTAGTCGAAACCCATCTCCTATCCAAAGATCAATCGGAACCCCAACCACACCCTAAACCAAGGCCCTAACCGTTACCCCAACCAACCCCCACTCCAACATCTCAACCGAATCCAATGCCCCTCAATCCGACACCGCTCACACAACTTCAACCGGTGGACCTAGACGACCCCAACTCCTTCGGCTTCTTCAAATCCAACCCACCTGACAAGTACCGAGACGGCCGTAGCTCCATAGCCGTCAACCGCTAGATCGAAGGGATGGAAAGTTACCTCCAGATGCTCCAAGTTGGCCGCAACAATTGGACGCGTATTGCCGGCCAGTTCCTAGAGGACGAGGCCTCTACTTGGTACATGGTGGAGCAAAAGAAGCAAGCCTGGGCCTCTTGGGATCACTTCAAGACCGCCATCATCGACTTTTTTGTGCCTCGCAACGAAGCATTCCAGGCATGGGATGAATGGTGCAACCTACGTCAAGACAAGTTCATCGGGCCGTATGTATCTCAGTATTGCAAGATCATGCTTCGGATCATCGACATGGCCGAGATCGACCGCCTCCATGGTTTCCTCTATGGATGCTCCCCCTACTACAGAAAAGAGGTGGAGAAACAAGACCCCCAGACCTCGGAGGATGCTGCTCGCATAGCAAAACGCCTAAACGACGCATACTCCAATCAGCTTTCCCGACCAAGCGATGGAGGTCAAACTAACCGCAAGGACACTTCCACCAGCAAGGAGCAAGGGTCAACATACCAAAGGCCAACCGGAGACCAATGCGGAAAAGGACTCAAAGCCCTCCCTGCCCCAACGGAAACCCGCTCAGACTCACCCAACCAAAGCAACCAAAACCGGGGAGACCCTCGAGTAGTGTGCAAACATTTCGAAGGCAGCCACTCCACAGAATGCTGCTAGAGAAAACGCCTCGACACCCGAGTGCAAGCCACGAAGACGGAAGAGGCATCCACATCTGGGCCCAAGATCACAGAAACGCATAGTGATGAGTCGGTGGAATCCTCACCACGCAAGCCTTCAACGTCAAAGGGGAAAGCTCAATGTCACTCTGTCGCTTTACCCATCATCCACCAAGTCTTTATCATGGCAGAAGTCATAGGTGAACGGATGCTAGTGATGTTAGATACAAGAGCCACACACAATTTCATGACCCCACAGTGTGCCCAACGCCTCGGACTGAAACTCAGCAAATGGCTTTGCATGTCCGTCGTGTTTGCCCAGGGAGAAGACAGCCACGTACTGTATGATAATGGAGTCCCGGTCAAATTAGGTTAGTGGTTTGGCCATCTAAACTTCTTGATCATACCCATGGAAACGTTTAAAGTCATCCTAGGCCTCGACTTCATGGACAAACACTTGATTTCCTTCTTTGGAAAAGGGGTACACAAAGTGCTCTTAGACCAGAACGGACAGGCCCTCGTCGTGGACCGCAATCGGGTCTGTGCCCCTCGTGCGGATGGGCCATCTGACAATGAGCAAACGGAACCGAAGCAAACACACAAAGGCAAAGGCAAGGCACATGCCAAGACGTCAACCTCCACACATTTATGCGATGGGCAGTCTATCAAGGAGGGATAGCACATTTATGCGTGCTAAGGGGGGTGGCAGAGGAAACAAGACCACAACGGATTGATGTGTCGAAGATTGGACACCCAAGTTTTCCAGATGCTTATGGAAGAGTTCACATATGTAATCACAGACACACTCCCACCCGGTCTGCCGCCCTTACATAACGCTCAACATTGGATTAACATGCTTCCGGATGAACCGCCCCTTCACGAGCTCCATATCGAATGAACGAGACTCATCTTCAAGAGCTCAAACGGCAATGAACTAAACTTAGGACCCTGAACGAGGTACTTAAAACATGATTCACAAACATTTCACACAGGCACTTTTATTCTCTTTTACTTGCTCTACCTTTCCCTCATACAGAGTTTTCCTTAATTGTTTCATCTTCACCTTCAAAATTCCACTAGAAAACATGATGCGAATAAGGTCTAGAGAGAGAATATGAAACTTGTCAACCCAAAATTTTTCCTACATGCATAAAATGATCTGATTATTCATTCTAAGCATTATCCCCACAATGAAATTCAGAAAGTTCAAAATGAATTATTTCACTAGAAAAGAGGCCTATTACAATGCTTCCCCCCTTTAAGAACTCTGTCCTCAGAGTTGGAAAGAAGGATAATGTGTTAGAAAATCATCTAGATTCACCCAACTCGAATCTTCTACTAGGTATCAATGCCATTTCACCAAAATTTCTACTATAGATCTATTTCTAAGAAATCTTTCGTTCCTATCTAATATTATTTCCGGTTGAAGCTCAAAAGAGCCATCATCTTTCAACTTATAATTGTCCTGCAAAACATGAGCGACATTAGATACATATCTTTTAAGTAAGCTAACATGAAATACATGATGCACATTTAAATGTTTAGGTAATTCCAACAAATAAGCAAGAGATTCAATCTTTTTCAAAACTTTAAAAGGGCCTGCATATCAAGGAGAAAGTTTATAATCCTTCCCTTGCAACAAGTTAGATCGGTGAGGATTAACTTTAAGAAATACCATATCATCAACTTGAAATTCAAGTGGTCTTCTCTTGAAATCTTAGAACTTCTTTTGTCTTTTTTGAGCTTCTTTTATGTGTTTCTTAATTTTTCTAAGTTCTTCATCCATCTTATCAAGCATTTCTTTGGATACTTCTACTTTATTTGGAAAACCCAAAAGCGAAGGTGGAGTCAAACAATTATAACCATACATAGCTTCAAACGGAGTCATTTTTATAGATGCATGCCATGCACTATTGTATGCAAACTCAACCAAGGGTAAATATTCACTCCAATTATCTTGCTTTTCATTCACATACATATGCAACATATCTTCAACTACCCTCTTAACCCTCTCGGTTTCCTCATCAGTTTGTGGATGGAAAACTGTACTCATACGAAGTTGAGTTCCAATTGATTCAAACGTTGCTCTCGAGAAGTTTGACGTAAATCTAGAATCTCTATCAGAAATTATGCTTTTAGGCATTCCATGCAATCGAAATATTTCTTTTACAAAGATTCTTGCAACATTCAATGCAATATTAGTCTTTTTCATAGGAAAGAAGTGTGCCATCTTGGTAAGCCGATCGACTACAACAAATATGGTATCATGCTTACTTCTGGTCATAGGTAGCTTAGTGATAAGTCCATAGAAATAGAATCCCACTTCTGATTTGGAACATCCAAAGGTTGAAGCATTCCATGCATCCCCTTAAACTCAGATTTCACCTGTTGGCACTTCAAACATTCATTTACATATTTTCTAATATCCCGCTTCATACATTGCCAAAAGTAAGAATACTTTGTTTTAACTTTCAGTGGACATATGCATAGCCGATTGTTACAATACAGTGTTCCATTCTACAAATTAATTTTTTCCTCGTACGTCAATCCCCTATTCGCATTCAAAGTATTCAAAATAGGTGCATAAAAAGGATCCTATTTTATCTCTTCCCTCCAAATGCCACTTTTGAGCCCTACAAGTTTCAAAATTCTAGAGAGAGAGTAAAATCAAGGCATTTTCTTACAATGAACTAAATGTAGGACCCTGAACGAGGTACTTAAAACAACATACACAAAGCACATATATAGCACATAATATATATATATATATATATATATATATATATATATATATATATATATATATATATATATATATATATATATATATATATATATATATATATATATATATATATATACACACATATATCTTTGAGGTTCTTTAGGCTTGAGGATTTTTTTAAGTTTTTAACTCTTCTTTTAGTTTTAAGTTTTTTTTTGAGGCTTTAGGTTTTTTTAAGGTTTTGGTTTTTCTTACATTTTAGGTTTTTATTGGTTTTTTATTTTTTAGGTTTAAGGTCCTTTTTTATGTTATAGGTTTTTATTACGTTTCAATTTTCTCTAAAATTTTAGGTTTTTTAATACATGTTAGTTTCTTATCAATTTTTAGTGTTGTATTCTTAGATTTTAGGTTTTCTTTAGTTTTATATGTTTCATTTAGGTTTTGCTTTTTCTAGGTTTTTGTTATGTTTGAGGTTTCTATTTGTTTTTAGGTTTTTATTAAGTTTGAGGTTTTTACTTGT
>CM035406.1:103396190-103413690 GCA_020310875.1 Ceratopteris richardii
GATATATATACCTCCAAGCTACCTTTGTGCAATCATATCAATCATAACTCCTTCAAAAAGAATCCTTTAAACTTTAATTTGATCCGTAAGATCAAAAGTATGTCAAAACTGTTTTCCAGAAATGGCGACTTTGACATGGTCAACTTCTTAAGTCGATTTCTCATAGCAGAGATCTTGTTTTGCTAAATGCTTCTAGCCATAGCTTCCTTACCATCTAACTTAGATTTTGAATACTCAGTTATCAAAAACTTTACACTATGCAAAGAGATCTAAGCAAAACATTGACATGAAAAAGTGCGCGACTCTGAGAGATCTATCTCCAAATTCTACATACCAATGTTCCTATTGATCATACTCACAATAGAAAAAGAACTGGATCATAAAATTCTGAACATAGCTTTATTAGCTTCTAGATTAGATTTGTACAAAAGGATTTCTGATCCACATGATCAGACTGAGAGAAATCAGAGAAAGACTCGACGCTAACTCGTAAAGATGACTCTCTAAACATCTACCTTAATGACAGTTGGCTTGTAATGACTCTCATATGTATTTCTTTACATCATTTACTTATATAAATATGATTCTAGACTTATCCCGCATCTATTACATTACTCCTTATCATCCTAAGGATTATCTCTAGTCAGATTACAAGAATTTCCACCTGTAATGTACATATGTATACAAGGTATCATTCTGAAATCTTCTTCACTTTCTCAAGTAACTTCTTTCACTTCAAACTGATCATGGACTTCCTTCAAGTTCTTTATAAACCAATTTGTGACTGGTTTGTTCCAACAACTCCCCCTCAATCACTTATTGTGATTATTCCATTCTTCTTCACTCCTGCCATCTCTTTGAATCTCTGTAGCTTAGGTGCATCCAAGCTTTTTGTTAACATATCTGCAAATTGTTCTTTTCTTGGAGTATACATCACTTCAATCTCTTTATCAAGTACCTTTTCCCTCAAGAAATGGTACTGAATCTCTATGCTTAGTCCTGGCATGAAAAACAAGGTTAGCTGCCAAATACAATGAACTCATATTGTCTCCAAAATAAATGGAGTACTCTGATCAGTTCCAAACTCTTCAACAAGGTCTTTAACCATATCACTTCTTTTGCAGCCTCTACCAATCCTTTATACTCGGCTTCTGTGGATGACAAAGCAACTATAATGTTACTTCTTTGAGCACCAAGAAACTAACTTATCTCTAATATAACAGAGATACCCATGAGTAGACCTTCTATCATCTGAATCACCTACCCAATCTGCATCACTAAATACTTTAATTCTTGTATCAGAAGTAAATCCATAATATAGACCTTCACTTAGGGTTCCTTTGATATATCGCAGTACCCTTTGAGCTGCAATCCAATGAGTCTTCTTTGGACAATGCATGAATTGTGATAACACACCTACTGCATATGATAGATCTGACCTTGTCAAGGTAGCATAGATTAAGCTACCTACCAAACTCTGATATTTCTTCATGTCATTGAATTCTTCACCTCCATACCTGCTTAACTTATGATTTACCTCCAATGGTGTGCTTGAAGGCCTTCAATCCTCCATGTTGAATCTGACCAGAAGATTCTTCAAGTACCTCTCTTGTGTAACATATACTCCATGTTGAGTATATACAATCTGCATTCCTAAGAAATAAGATAAGTTTCCCAAATCACTTATCTTAAAATCCTTCTCTATTTGTTTCTTAAGCTCATTGATTCCTTGAGCATCTGTACCTGTGACAATAATGTCATCAACATAAATACACATGTATATGTATCCATTTTCACTTGCCTTCACTAGCAAGCTACTATCTGCCTTTGATGCTTGAAATCCACATTCATTTAAGAACTTAACAAGCCTATAATTCCATGCTCTTGGAGCCTGCTTCAACCCATACAAAGCTCTCTTAAGCTTACATGCATAATCTGATCCAATTGAATCCATGAAACCTTCTGGTTGCTCCATGTATACTTCATCTGCAATGTATCCATTCAGAAATGCATTCTTCACATCTAATTGTGACAACTTCCATCCTTTACAAGCTGCAATAGCAATTAATGATCTAATTGTAGACATCTTAGCAACAGGACTAAAGGTTTCATCATAATCTACCCCATAAGTTTGGGCATAACCTTTGACCATAAGTCTAGCCTTGTATCTAGACACCTTACCATCTGCAAATCTTTTTGTTTTATACACCCACTTACATCCAATGACTTTCTGATTCTTTGGTCTTGGCACTAATTCCCATGTTTCATTTTCAAGTAGAGCATCATACTCTTCTTGCATTGCCTTCTCCCAATTCTGTTTACCTTTAGCTTCTTCATATGTGATTGGATCCTCTTCTGTCTTCACAATGTAAGCATAATCTTTTGTTGTTAAGAAAGATGTATCATAGCTATACCTGATAGGCTCTTTTCTTTCCCTTGAGGATCTTCTAACCTCTGCACTTCTTGAAGTCTCACCCACATTTGATTCTGGATCAAATCTTGGCCCATCTTCAACATTACCCTGCAATTTACTTTTATAATCAACATCATCAATATCTTCTTCATATACACTTACTTTTGCCTTCCCTTTTCTTTGTATTTCTTTGTCATCTGCATAATCATTTGTTGACCCTCTATACCATGTGCTTTGCTCATCAAATGTAACATCTTTGGTAACAGGAAATTTCTTTGTAGATGGACTCCACAATCTGTAACCCATCTGTCTATCATCATGCCCAATAAACACATACTTCTCTACTTTGAGTTCTAACTTATGTCTCAATTGTGAGGGAACATAAGCATATGCTAAACATCCAAATACCTTACAATGATCAAGAGTAGGTTTCTTACCCCACCATGATTCATAAGGAGTTCTTCCCTCCAATGCTTTACAAGGTAACCTATTCACAAGGTATGTTGCAGTGTTGATAGCTTCTGCCCATAAGTAATTTGGACAATTCTTTTCCTTCATCATGGCTCTTGCAAACTCTACAAGAGTTCTATTTCTTCTTTCTGCAACTCCATTTTGTTGAGGAGAATACCTGCAAGTTACTTCTCTCTTTCTACCTGCATTCCACAAATAATCATCAAACTCTTTAGAGAAATACTCTCCCCCTCCATTTGATCTCAACCTCTTGAGCTTTTGTCATGTAATCCTTTCTGCATAAGCATGATAATGCTTGAATGTCTTGAACACTTCTGATTTGTCCTTGATTACATATAAAGTAATCCATCTGGTTGCATCATCAACAACCAACACATAATATCTAGATCCATTTATGCTATAGTCCCTTGAAGGACCCCACACATCTGTATGAACTAACTCAAGCATGTTTGAATACTTGTATAGTGATTTGTTGTAAGAACTTTTGTGTGCTTTACCTAATTGAAAAGCTTCACACTTGTACACCATGTGTTGCCCTTCAACTTTTGGCAAACCAAGCACCACATCATTCCTTGACATTTCCTTTATGGCTCTCTCATTGAAAAGACCTAATCTTTTATGCCATAGGTCTAATTCAGACATCTTTTGACTTCCATAAGTAAATAGAGCATGTCCCACATTACCTTGGACTTTGAGAGTAAACAACCTTCCTTCCTTTTTACCTGCAATAATGTTTCTATATCCCTGATTTGGATCTTGCACATAGACACCAACATTTGTGAATCTGACTTCATATCCTTTCTCCACAATTTTCCCTACACTTATCAGATTTTTAGGAATAGTAGGAACATAAAGTAACTTGCTTAAGAGTGTACTTCCATTCTTTGTCTTCACTGATCCAATGCTTTTCACCTTGTGCTTAGCATTGTCAACTATTTGAACTATATGTCCATTCACCTTTGCTTCCATATCAGTCATCAAGGATATATTGCCACTCAGATGATTGCTACATCCTGATCCAATATAAAACACCCTTTGGTCTTCTCCTAGTGCTTCATGAGTTGCATTCAAGATGAGAGTCATGTCATCTTTTGATCTGATGCATAATTATAATAATTGTTGTTGTAGGACTGAGGTTCAAAACTTCTTCCACCTCCTCTAGCATATGATGTCCTACCACCTCTTCCTCTGAAATTGCCTCTTTGGTTTGTGCCTCCTCTACCTCTTTGATTGAAACTTTGGTTATTACTTCCACCATTTTGATTGTTATACCAACAATCATTTGCCAAATGATTGGTTTTGCCACCAATCCAACAAGCTTTAGTATTATCCTTGTTCTTACCTCCTCTTCCTTTACCTCTGAAGTTCATCTTTCCTTTTGTAAAGTTAGCTTGACTTGAAGATCCTTCATCATCAGTTGACTGCTTCCCTTTGCCATTCTTTTGCTTGTCCTTGGAGTACATAGCTTGACTTGCACTCCTATCATTATGTCCCTTAATGTCCTGCTCAAAAGTTAGCATGTGTCCTAGAAATTGATTAAGATCAGGAGTAAAGTGATCAAGTGACAATTCTCTAGAAAATATGAAAGGCTTCTACTTCTCATCTCCTCTCAGACCTGTAAGTATTTGCCTTACCAACTTATCCTCTTCAATGTCTTCATCTACAGCTCCCAAGCTATCTGCAATATCCTTCATCCTTGCCACATAATCAGAAATTGATTGTGAGCTCTTCTTCTTGAAAGTTGTAAACTCTACCCATAATGAAGACTTCCTTGACTTGGTTGTGTTTTGGAAATGCTCTTCCAAAGCATTCCACACATATGTTGCACTTTCCAATCCTCTGATGTGAGGTAAAAGATAATCATTTACAACCATGTAAATGATGCTCCTAGCTTGAGCATCCTTTCTCATCCAGGTCTTCAAATTTGCAATCTGTTCCCTAGTTGTAATACTAGGATCTCCAAATTCAGGCTTTTCTTCTTCTCTTGTAATAAATGCCATCAAATCTTTGCTCATGAGGTGTGCCTCCATCCTCATGGACCAAGCTGGATAGTTCTCCCTATCTAGCTTATCAATCTGCAAGCTTTCTCCCATCTTTGATCTTCTGTGTCTACAATTATGATAATAAAGTGTACCTTTGATATGAAGCTTTAATCCTTTTTGATCCTTTGAACTCGTACTTTGTACTTCTGCAAATTATCTGCAAGAATTTGTCCTTGTCCACCTTCAATTAGAAGGAACTTCAATATCTGCAGCAGTCGGGACTTCCAATGCCTTTACTTCACTTGTATTGCACCTTCAGCTCCGATACCACTGTCGGAGACCTCTTAATCTCCAAAGACTTGATTTATACTTATCTAAGAGCACCTCTATATCAGTTATAGACCAAACTTTACACAAATGTTACTTTGATTTACCAAATCATTCATGAACAATTCTCTGAGTGAGAGTTTTTCTTCTTCAAGAAGTCTGCTTGAAAGATTGACTTCATTACCTGCACATATCCTCAGATTTCTTCAATCTAATGATATATATACCTCCAAGCTACCTTTGCGCAATCATATCAATCATTAGTCCTTCAAAAAGAATCCTTAAAACTTTAATTTGATCCTTAAGATCAAAAGTATGTCAAAACTATCTTCCAAAAATGGCGACTTTGACATGGTCAACTTCTTAAGTTGATTTCTCACAGCACAGATCCGGTTTTGCTAAATGCTTCTAGCCATAGCTTCCTTACCTAACTTAGGTTTTGAATACTTACTTATCAAAAACTTTACACTATGCACTGAGATCTAAGCAAAACATTGACATGAAAAAGTGCGCGACTTTGAGAGATCTATCTGCAGATTCTACATACCAATGTTCCTATTGATCATACTCATAGTAGAAAAACAATTGGATCATAAAATTATGAACATAGCTTTATTAGCTTTGATATTAGATGTGTACAAAAGGATTTCTGATCCACGTGATGAGACTGAGAGAAATCATAGAAAGACTCGATGTTAACTCGTAAAGATGACTCTCTACACATCTACCTTAATGGCACTTGGCTTGTAATGACTCTCATATGTACTTCGTTACATCATTGACTTATATACATATGATTCTAGACTTATCCTGCCTCTATTACATTACTCCTTATCATCCTAAGGATTATCTCTACTCAGATTACAAGAATTTCCACTTGTAATGTACATATGTATACAAGCTATCATTCTGAAATCTTCTTCACTTTCTCAAGTAACTTCTTTCACTTCAAACTGATCATTGACTTCCTTTAAGTTCTTTATAATCACCAATTTGGGATTGGTTTGTTCCAACAATGTATATATATATATATATATATATATATATATATATATATATATATATATATATATATATATATATATATATATATATATATATATATATATATATATATATATATATACAATATATATATACAATGTTGGTTGAATGGAAGCTCCAAGCTATATAAATGTCGTAAGAGAATCACCAACTTAAGTTTTAGCTTATATTTAAATTGGAGTTAGAAAGGCAAACTATATTTAACATATATTTGAAGTTTGGGAGGTGCAAATTTAAGTTTAAGTTTCTATTCAATTTTGAGTAATATAGACTCAAACTTAATGTGGAACCTCTATGCACCTTGGAGTTGGACATGCTCAAATTTAAATTTTGGCCTCTATTCAATTCGAGCCTTGTTTGGGTCTCTAATTAATTTAGGATTAGAGAGGCTAAAACTTAGGTTTAAGCCTTTATTCAAGGTGGAACCATATGGTGTCCAACTTACATTTGAGCCATTATTCAAGTTGGAGAGGTTGAAACTTAAGTTTGAACCTCCATTCACCTTTGCTTTAGACACACGTAAACTAAAGTTTGGGAATGAGAGAAGCTTGAACTTAAGTTTGAGTCTCTATTCAACTTGGACTAAAAGAGGCTCAAACTAAGTTTGATCCTCTATTCAACTTGAAGTCGAAGAGATGCGAACATAAAGTGTAAGCTCTATTCAACTTGAAGTCTAAGATGCTTGAACTTAAGTTTAAGGCTAAGTTCAACTTGGAGTCAGAGAGGCCTTAACTTAAGTTGGAGATTCTATTCAATTTGTAATGAGAGTGGATTGGACTAAAGTTTGAACCTCTAGTCAACTCAGAGTGAAAGAGGCTCAAACTCAAGTTCAAACCTCTATACAAATGGGAATCAAATAGGCTCAAAATTAAGTTGGAGCTTGCATTTACCTTCGAATCTTACAAGATAAAAATTATGTTTCAAGAGGCTTCAATTATTGGATATCATGTTAGCATTAATGGAAATTTAAGGCATTTTGGATGAATGAAAAAAATAACCATTAGTTGTAATTTAATCCGATTTTTCTAAAGGTGAAGGAATGTAGCGTTTCCTCAATCACAATCTATCCCCAATCACAATCTTTCGATCACTCAAAAATAACAGTGGAGAGAAGAACGCAGAGATTGCACAAGGTAAAAGAAAATCTGATGCGGAAGAGTAGAATAAATATGACGCAGAGAAGTAAGAATTCTGATATTATAGATGTGAATCAATGGTTACAATAGCTTCTTGACGAACCCTCTACCTCCCGACCACCCTTGAGCTATCACAATCGCATTCTCACTCGCACTCTCAATCACACTCTCACTCTCACTCTCAATCACACTCTCAATCACAAGGTAATTCTCATATTTATGTGCGTCCTCCGTGTTGATGCGCAAGTCTCCCTATATTCCCGTTTGATTGCAGCCGAGCCCCCCAAAGAAGTGTGCGATCCACCAAAATTAGAGAAAGTCGAGTTTCTCCAAAACTTTCGCAAAAAGTCATGCGATGGTAGTGTACTTCCTTTCTTTAGCATACCTGTCAAAAATAGGAGAAAAACACCAAAGTAAAGACATATCCGAAAATATCCATAATTCGGCATGGTGACACGTGAGCATGAGAATCACGGATTCGAATAGAATTAGGTAAGACCTTGTTTTTTTTTTAGTGTTGGAATAAACGACACTTTTCAAAGCCCTGTAACTCAAAACAATGAAGAATTAGCTTAAGATTGTGAGAGAATTGTTTATTCAATTTTTCAATCTGCACAAGTGTTAGAGACGTCCGAGATCCAAATCCACCTCCAAATGCCACTTTTGAGCCGTGCAAATTTCAAAATTCTAGAGAGAGAGGAAAATCAAGGCATTTTCTTACAATGAACTAAACGTAGGACCCTGAACGAGGTACTTAAAACAACATACACAAAGCACATATATAGCACATAATACACACAAATATATATATATATATATATATATATATATATATATATATATATATATATATATATATATATATATATATATATATATATATATATATATATATATATATATATATATATATACACACACATAAATCTTTCAGGTTTTTTAGGCTTGAGGATTTTTTTGAGTTTTTAACTCTTTTTTTAGTTTTAAGTTTTTTTCTGAGGCTTTAGGCTTTTTTAAGGTTTTGGTTTTTCTTACATTTTAGGTTTTTATTGGTGTAGAGGAGGTACTGGGGTATCGACTTTTAACAGGAACAAGCAGCAAGCACTCCAATACTTCAACTATTCAAGGGGGGTTCTCTTTAGGGAAGTGTACCCTTTAATAATTTTGTGAGCAGGCAGATGTCAATGATTGCACAAAGTTGTGAATACTCAATATTAATGACAAAATGACCATAAAGGAAGACCATCCACTCCTTAGTTCGAATCAGGTCATTACAAGATAGGTCAAAGTGATGCTCAAAAGTTCATGCTTAGGGCTAACATGCCACTCCATAACTAAACAACATCAATATAATGGATTCTTCCGATCAGCAGAATGACAACCAAGCCACTCTCTTCACACTATAGTGTTGTTAGCCCTCTACTGGGAAGTCCACGCTCTGTATTCACACCACAGAGTGACTTCCTACAGTAGGCTTGAAGCCACAAAGTGCCAAGAGAGGACCTCTGTACCCAGGTATGCAAATGTGTTTATATGAATTGTATCCAAAATGAACACAACTCCCTTGTTTTTATAGGCTCCAAATAGGCCAAGAGGGCCTTGCCGATTCCTCACGTCCACTGATCATGCGCTGGTTAATTACCCAAGATTGGAGGGGTAGGTCAGGAAATTGAATTGGGTCCTCACAAATAGGTAGTGGTCAGGAATGGTTGGCGGCAACAACCTTTTCTCCACTTCCACCTTTACCAGTTACCTTTTACCTTTTTTTTTTTTACTTGCACACTGAGACCCTCATTTTATGCCATCCGTGATATTGGAATGACCCATTGAGTGTGAGAAATGGAGGGTGGAGGATTGATTTTAACCTCACCAATCCAAGCCCAATGAATTCCTTAGTTGGAAGGGTCATCTCCTTCATGCTTCTACTCCAATCACCTCATAATCCTTCTCGAGAGAAGCCAAATCTTCACGTGCTTCTGAGAATCCTCCTTCCTTCATGCCTTCACCTTGAATGGACAAATGTTCTCTTACCATTCATAAGTTCAAGCTTGAAATCTATGCGAGCGAACACCTCTGCACACATCCTGGAATTGAATACTATGCATATTGCTCTCTGTACTTTAGCCAAATCACCACCAGGCACCATAGTAGGCGGTTGAGTGGAGGGTTGGGCTATAGGGAGGTTTAGATAGTGTGGGGGTGGAGAGGGAAGAGAGAGAGAGAGTCTGAGGGGAGGGGGTGGCGGGGGAAAAGGGATGTGTGAGGCGGCGGACAGGTGTGGGGGGGTTGAGGGGTGGAGTGGTGTGGGGGCTGAGGTGTGGGGGAGGTTGAGGGGGCTGAAGGGCAGGGGGATGCACGGGGAGGCGGGGGAAGAGAGAGGGAGAGGGAGAGAGAAAGAGAGAGGGGAAGGGAAAGAGGGAGAGAGAGAGAGAGAGGTGGAAGGGAGGGGGCAGGCGGGGGACTGAGGGGAGGGTGGTGGCGCGGGGTTGAGGGTGGCGGGGGACTGAGGGAGAGGGACGGATGCGGGGGGTGGCAGGAGAGGGAGGGGAGGGGAGAGAGAGAGAGAGAGCGAGAGAGAGAGAGAGAGAGAGAGAGAGAGAGAGAGAGAGAGAGAGAGAGAGAGAGAGAGAGAGAGAGAGAAACATGGAGGGGAGGGGGCAGGCGGGGGACTGAAGGGAGGGGGTTGGCAGGAGGCGGAGGGTGGCAGGGGGCTAAGGGAGAGGGAGGGATGCGGGGGGTGGCGGGAGAGGGAGGAGAGAGAGAGAGAGAGAGAGAGAGAGAGAGAGAGAGAGAGAGAGAGAGAGACAGAGAGAGAGAGAGAGAGAGAGAGAGAGAGAGAGAGAGAGAGAGAGAGAGAGAGAGAGACGTGGAGGGGAAGGGGCAGGCGGGGGACTGAGGGGAGGGGGGTGGCGGGGGGCTGAGGGAGAGGGAGGGATGCGGGGGGTGGTGGGAGAGGGAGGGGAGGAGAGATAAAGAGAGAGAGAGAGAGAGAGAGAGAGAGAGAGAGAGAGAGAGAGAGATAAATGAGGAAGGGAGGGGGCAGGCGGGGGACTGAGGGGAGGGGGATGGCGGTGTCGTCGAGTTTCGTGAAAGGAGAGAGCACGATAGAGCTTTCCACTAAGGAGAGATTTTGAAGTTGAATTCCAAAGGTGCAAAAAATCCCCGACAACTACAGCAGCTAATTCATGTTAGATTCAAAGAGAGTCAAGTAGATCTAGGCTTGGACAAAGGATACTCATAGCGAATTTATTTGTTTAAATTGTTTATGCATAGACGTCAATTATGTGCTTCAAAGCAGGGACCGTGGAGTGCGTACAGGGAAACAAACACACATGCACAAAACATAGCAATCACTCTTTTGTCTGTTTGAACACATCGCAAACATATGAGTTCCCTAAGCTAAAGTAAGTTGATAAAGTATAAAAATAAGACTTCATTGAGTAAATTGGCACGTTTAATGCACAAAATTTATCTCCATAACCATGCACGATTTCCTCCATAACTTTGTTATAATGTTACTTCATGTATCCCTTTCTTTGTCAGTTTATTCCTTGAACAACGATTATAAAGATACCCACAATTAGCAAATAAGACTCACACAAAGGAGAGAACGAAGTAAGACTTTTTGTTTGTTTATAAAATCTTCTCCATATCGATTATAATACGCAACATCTTGTGCCTTTAATGCGCATCATATGCATTTTGAAGTGCCAGAAAAAAACAAGCTGTGGCCTTTCTCCGAGAAAGTTATCACACTCGCACCAAGGAAAACTCGATTTCTTTGCTCTGCTGCCCTGTCTTTATATCATTCCGTTGGCAGATCCCTCAAGTGATGGGGAATAAATTCATGAGCTAGTTTCTATAATCTTAATAGCTAAATAAGATAAATTCATAAGACCTGCGCTTGGAGAAATTATTCCGATTTTCTCATGACAGAGAGACCTCATTCCAGCCTCATAATCCGTACCTAGCTGTATTCATTTGTAGCTACTTTCAAGCACGGAGTAACATCAATTTTTCTACAAGTTGCAGAACAAAACTAAGATCTAGCAGGCACCTTTTCTTTAAAGTACCTAGGAGCACGAATTAATGAATCTAACTGTGAACTTCGTCATACTCATCATAAACCAAAATCATAGCAGTAGAGACTAAATGTTTCAGAGGATGGTGTCAGATTTTGTAGCGACAAATTACCTCCTTTGTTTAAAAAAAAAAGGTAGTTCACCCTTTGATCAGTTACACTAGCCGGCATATTGAGCTAGTATAGATACGCACTCTCTATCACACATAGAACTTGTGATCTCCATAAATTCATGGACCTGGCATACGTTATTATCGACATTTTAATAAAGGAAAATATCCACGCACTTCATCAGATGCTTTTATTCACAAGAAGATTGATGTTATTTCCTGACGAACAATGTATGATCCTGTGATTCTTCTATCAGCACAAAAACAGACACGAATTCAACCTGGTAGCATTCACAAAAAGTGTATGAACAAACGACATTTATCCTTAAGTCAGCCAGTTCTGAAACACTTCAGTGCGTTCACAATAGCTTGAAATAAAATACCAAAACTATATTTTCCTTCATGGTTTACCTTTCACCTATGGAAGCGCAAGCACACCTTCGATGGTAGGGTTGACTTTGATATATGAACTCTCATGATCAACTGAATATAGTTTGCGGAACATTCCATTGTTGGATTTGTCTAGAATTGAATGAGCCATTGTACTAGTGAAGGAGTGATGGAGGAAAAAAACATCAAATCAATACAAGAAAGTGAGCTCTATCTGCACATAAGTGCTCTGAGCACTAAGATAAGATAGAATGCACACAATTGCCCGCTTCTAGCACGCCATCAACATCTATCGATATGAATTCTGTTATTTCCTCTGCGTATCGCCCTCTACTTGGCTGCTGTCTTTCCCAGGAATTGACAGAGAAACAGGAGAAAATATTGTCTTCACGTTGATCAACGGCTAAGTAGCTTCTACACGAAGTAAATACACGTGCTTTTTCTAAGTCCTGTGTAGGCATGGCGAATGAATAGCGACATCTCTGCTCTGGAGGACCAACTTTTGCTCAGTTATTCCGATGTCGTCTCCTTTTTCAGCACTGCATTATCTTGCACACAAGAAGGAGAAGACACGCCTCTAACACATAATTCCGGATCTCTGTCTTTGAATTCTCCAGAGGGAGGGCACCCTTTCGATTATGACTGCCATCTGCTTTTCATCCTTCATCTGCGAGCGCTCTCTATTTTCCCGTCGAGGACATGATTCCCCCCCTCCTGTCGAATACTTTCCTTCCTCTTTCAGCCGCCAGAGATCTCCATATTCCCCGTAGAGGTTTCCCCTTTTGATCCACGTTGCATCACTAAATTAGTAGTATCTCTGCGAATCCTCTCGTCACACACATAGTGTTCAACCCGAGTATATTTTGAGGACCTAGGAGCATTTGGATGCTCATAATGCTTTGCAAAATAGTAGTATGTACCATCTCCTCCTTCCCATATTCTCCAAGCTAAGACACACTCTCTTGGGTGAACAAAAGGGGAATCTGCTCACAAACCTTCCAATTTCATATCCTGCTTTCAACGCATTAACATGTGAGGATGCCTTGATCATTGAAGCAAAAGTGGTTGGCTTCGAATCTTGACCACATCCACCCCCTCTCAACCTGTACATCCTCCGGATGTGCCACCATCGATCTCGGTATCTGCAAATCATCGTGAAAGTTCAAGTGCACGGTTTAAAACAAATGTGCCTATGCACGGCCATGTAATGAGCCCTACATATGCATACTCTAAGTGCATAAAAACAACATGGTGCAAATAGGGGAGGTATCAAGCATTCGGTGTTGAGGATTTACACTCAATTTTTTATTATGGATATACAATTGATTACAAGTGCAATCACTCGTGCAACTATGGGTTTTAACCAAAATATCACTCGTGCTCTTTACATTTCATTTATGCATGTTTTAGGTGCATGAAGAGAAACAAAATGGTGTGAAAAATCGAGGGTTTTATGGTATCTAAACAACACTCACATCACTCACAACTCCACTCTCTTACAGATGCAATCACTCTCCCTTACTCAGAACTATTCTCTCTTATCACTCAAAACTTGCTTTATTATTTTTCAATGATATTTTTCTATCTAATTGTGCAGATGGACGTGCTTCTACGGAATTTCAAAGACGTGTTTCTATATATTTTTTTCATGCAAATTTGGCATGCAATGCATCTCAAAGATGGTGCAAAGAAAAGATCAGGGTTAAAGCACGATAGCTAATGAAAAAGATTTTCACGGCTTTGTTCTTGAGTCATCATCTCCGTTGGCTTCGCTTGATCATTCCTGCACTCATAGAAACTAAACAATTCATGAGAAACATCACATCAAAATGACATTATATACATATGCAGTCCATGAAAGAACTTCAAAAACCATTTGCAATAAAACATAAGCATGCAACTCGAAAGTGGTTGCCTCTATACAATCTCTCAAAACTCTAGATCTTCGATCAACTCCATATCAACACCTGTTCTCAAAACTACATAAGAGGAATTAGTAGCATCACATTCAAGAATCACATATTAAAAAACTTCATTCATTTGAACATTAAAATCTCTATTTGAATTATTTTTGACTTCAAACCACTCATCCAACATGCATTCATTACCATAGGTGTTCCCACTTTAATTTCTTGCATTTTTAGTTTTATTTGGTTTCTTCTATCTATCTTAAGATTAAAGCAAAAAACACAAGTTATATACATTTTTATTTACAAATTTCCTTTTGGTATTATTTGTTCTCATTTATTAGGGTTTCTCCCTTCAGACCCATCTCCCTTGATATATGATCACCAAAGAAACTGTGCTTGAAAAGAAGCCATCTCTGAACTGCATCAATCAAGGTAGCATTCTTAAACAAGTTAGATATGTGGACAAGCCATTTCATTTGCTCGTCCATTCCTTGTAGGCTTGACTGGCATACATAGCTTTTAGAAAATTCAAACATCCATGTTTCAATCGTTTGGGCATAGTCTCCTTTATTCATGATCCTCTCATGTGAGGTTACTCTCGATGAATATAGAGTGTTGATTTTTAATATGCTTAAATCATTTTTAAAAATTCCGTGCAAGCATGGATTTTGATTCATTTCATGCTTGGGATCATTTGAGGAAATATCTTCAATTGCATAATTTCGAATATATTCTTCATCTTCATCGAAATAAACGTATTGATTAGATTCATTCAATTCCTTCATCAAGTAGAAGTGAGCATCATGCTCAGATGATATTACATAATCATTTTTATCTTCCAATCTATCATGATTCCTTTCTACTCGAGTCCCATTAATTATGGTATCTGCTTCTTGTTCTAGTCTTTCCAGGAACTCTTCATCATTGTCTTTGTTATGTTCCCAGAATATTTCTCCCTCAATGTGAATGGAATCCATATCCTCATAATCAAGAAAATCTTGATCTTCAATTTCTTCATCCAAAATGTCATCACAAGATTCTACATCCATCTCCATCGATTCTTGCTCGTTCTCTTCTGAGGATGTGCTTAGTCCACCTTCTTCAAGCATTGATTCTTCAATCACTGATTCTTGCTCAAGAATCTCATCATGTATGAGAATCTCAACATACGCATCCAAATCAACTTGAGCTTCATCGTTGCAATCGTTTGACTCAATAGTTTTACATTGGATATCCTTCAATGCTATACACGCATCTGATTTATCATATGTCACAATAAACATTTCATCTTTCATTTTATGCTCAATTTCTTCAACGTGTGGACTCAACTCAACATGATTATTTTTGACATACATATCAGTATTTAGAGGAATGATCAATGGTATTTTCCCATCCTCCTCATGTTCATTCATATTTCTCTCTTCATGGAATGTGGCATCATTTACATACATATTATTATTTTGAACTCCATCCAACTTATCCTCTTTTTTATGTGTAGGATCTTTGTCCAATGTGACATCGCTCAAAAGAATATCAGTATCTTGATCTTGATCTAGACTATCGGTGAGATTAGGATCATGCTTATCACCATCGCCATACATTTCACTATCTAGAGGGCTTATCATTTGTACATCCTCTAGATTAGCATCATACTCATCTTCGTCATCACACATTTCAATCTCTAGAGGACTCATTATTTGCATGTCCTCCTTCATATAAGTAGGTTCATTTTCTTGCATCTCTGTATGCATGTATAATGTGGATTTCTGCATATCCATTTTCTTACCCATCGGATCTTTTATTGACAGGTCCTTAGATTCAACATCATGTTCCATGGGAGTTCCTTCATGTAATTCAGTCATTAGATCAGAAGTTCTATCCGAATCTTGTGTTAGAAGGGAATCATCACCATCAAGTGACATCCAATCATACTTCAAATCTTGCCCGATGTCATCATGTAAGGATGCATCTCGAGCTCGATCTTCAGACATATTTATTAGGTTCTCTATTTGTATCTCATCTTTTATCTCCATTTGGTCACCTATGAGCCTTCTAGATATCTCTATCTCTTTGTTTGCATCTTGATATGTTTCTTGATTTGTTTGATTATCTTTTATTCGATGTGAGGAGTTTATCGGAGTAGAGGAAGCTTCATCTTGTTTACTTGTTGGGTTTTGTTGGTTTTTGTTTTGTTTTATGTTTGTTGTTTGTTTGGTTTGATGTTGGTTTAGTTTGGTTTGATTTTGATTAGCTTCCACTTGCTCCTTTGATCCTCCCATCTTCGGGCTTTGTCCACTTATAGCACCTAAAGATATAATCATTGTAAAGAAGTCTAGGGGCTCTTGGCACCTTGTAACCTTTGAGGTTACATCAATCGCACTTTTAGAAGTTTCTTCATATTTCCCATCATCACTATGGATATCAAGCCCATGCATATCTACTTCATGCCCAAATGGGGTCTCTACAATCTCATGGACTTGAACATTATCCACGATTGGTAAAATGCTTGGAACATGGTTATAATTTTCATCTGTTTGAAGATCTGTTCTCCAATCATTTAAAAATTTCTCTATTGTTTGTTGTTTCTTTACGTATTTCATCACAGCTTCATGGACAAGCATCCAATCCTCTGTGAGTCCTGAGTCGGAGTCTATATCTTGTAGAAGTGGAATTAACTCCTCTCGGGCATTAACATCGATTGTTCGAAGAAACAACGAAACCCTTTCATGACTTATGCACCTCTTATCGTGCTCAGAAAGATCATCATATTGTCGCTCAAACTCTTCTTTGATCTCAAGAATTGGTTGGTCTTTGGGCATATGAACCCACCTTAGGAAAGATCTACGAGTTACTTTATCAAGATCCTCTAGCATAAACTGCTTGAGGAGTGTCGCTTTGTATTGGGACCATGTCGTTTTATTTATTCGCATTATTTGGTCTCGCATGTCGTATCCCGACACATAGATAAAGTTTTCGCATAGTTCTTTTTCCGTCATCGGACTTAGTCCGACACCTAAATATTTGGCCTCGAGTTCATATTCTTTGCAGAACTTTGAGACATTCTTTCCATTGAAAAAGCCACACCGATTGACTAGACGTTCATGAAGTGATTGGATGGCTTTTTGACGCCTATCCTCTTCTTGAAATCGTAGGAATTGAGCTAGGATCTCTTCCATTTTGATTATGCTAATCTTTGTGGCTCTATAATTCACTCACCCCCTCCTTTCACGTCGGGTTCACCAGGTATGTCGTCAAGTTTCGTGAAAGGAGAGAGCACGATAGAGCTTTCCACTAAGGAGAGATTTTGAAGTTGAATTCCAAAGGTGCAAAAAATCCCCGACAACTACAGCAGCTAATTCATGTTAGATTCAAAGAGAGTCAAGTTGATCTAGGCTTGGACAAAGGATACTCATAGCGAATTTATTTGTTTAAATTGTTTATGCATAGACGTCAATTATGTGCTTCAAAGCAGGGACCGTGGAGTGCGTACAGGGAAACAAACACACATGCACAAAACATAGCAATCACTCTTTTGTCTGTTTGAACACATCGCAAACATATGAGTTCCCTAAGCTAAAGTAAGTTGATAAAGTATAAAAATAAGACTTCATTGAGTAAATTGGCACGTTTAATGCA
>CM035406.1:103418690-103423690 GCA_020310875.1 Ceratopteris richardii
CTAGGAAGAGATTTCTATCCACTAGTTCATCATTAATACCTGTTGCTTTTTCGCTCATTGCAATCCTCGACACTTGATCTGCCATGTAGTGCTCTTTTCCTGGCTTAATATGGATATCAAAATTAAATTCTTGAAACAGGAGTAACCATCTCCAAATCCTTCAAGCTACTCTAGGCTTGTTTATCAAGTACTTCAAGGGCTGATGGCCAGATATAACTATAAAATGTACACCAAGAAGGTAATGTCGAAACTTCTGAAGAGCAAATACAATAGCCAAACCTTCCCTTTCCGTTGTAATCTAATTCCTTTCGGCTTGGTTGAGTAGTCTGCTGGCATAGGAGATAGGTCTATCAACCTTGTGTGATGATGGTTGAGCTAGAACTGCACCAACATCATGAAGACTAGCATCTGTATGCACATGAAATTCCAATGACATGTTAGGAACACTTAAAAGTGGAGCAGTACATAGCCTCAATTTTAGTTCACAAAATGCTTTCTCAGCTTCAACACTCCATGAGAAAGGGACCTTTTTACTGGTAAGCCTTGACAAAGGCTTAGCTATTTCTGAATACATCCCAATGAATCTTCTGTGATATCCTGCATGGCCCAAGAAACTTTGCACTTCCTTTGGGCTTTGTGGAATTGGCATGGAAAGAATAGCCGTAACCTTTGCAGGGTGAACGGTTATCCCTTTAGCAGATACTATGTGACCAAGAAGAGTACCTTTGGTGACCAAAAAGTGACATTTATCAGGATTCAATTTCAAACCTGTTTTGAGACATTGCTCAAAAATTTCTTTTATATTTTCCAGATGATCATGGAAATCTTGAAGTGCTGCTCTTCTATCTGTACCTGAAAATACTGAAAAGTCATCCATGAAAATGCGTAAAAAGGTTGTCAACCACTTGCCCAATATTAGATACATTGTTCTATTAAATGAAGCTAGTGCATTCTTCAAACCAAAAGCCATGCGGGTATAGACATAAGTGTCCCAGCGAGTAACAAAGGCCGTTTTGTCCCTATCATCAGGATGGATCACTATCTGATTGTAGCCACTAAAACCATCCAAGAAGCTATACAAAGTGTGACCAGCTACTTCCTCAAGTAATTGCTATGTGAAGGGCTGAGAAAATCCATCTTGAACAGTCACTTTATTCAAAACACGAAAATCAACACAGACTCTTATTTTTCCACTGCTTTTCTTGGGCACAATAACCATAGAAGAAAGCCACCTAGAATGTTCTACTGGAACAATTATACCTGCTTCTTCTAGTTTTGTAATTTCTACTTTTACTACCTCTGCATACTTCGGATTGAGTCAATATGGCCTACTTCTTGCAAGCGCGGCTCCCTCAACTAAGGGTATCTGATGTAACCCAAGCTCTTCTGGTATCCCTGTTAGATCTTTGTAGGACAATGCGAAGACATTTTTGTAAGAAAAAAGTAAGGAAGTTACCTTCTATAATAAAGGAGAATAATGCCATAGCCAAGAGGCCAAGTGGACTACTTGAGGGTTCTCTTCATCCCCTAGATTTACTTCTTGAACCAATGTTTCAGGACTAGTCTTGTTTGAGAAATCATCTCCACTATATGCAGGAGTCGACTTTAGCTTATATTCCCCAACATGTTCTTTTATCCATCCTTGAGGTATATCCAAAAAGGGGAGATCTTCTCTCCCTTCGGGCCCATAATCTTCCTGGTCTGAAATCTCTATGGTTGTTGCCCTTTCAACATTAGTAATCTCCTGCAAGCTCTTATTCTTCAACTCCTTATGAATCTCATGGCCTTTTCCTGCAAATTCTTCATCTGCAACTTCTTCCTTTATTTCATTGATTTCCACCGTGCAACACTCCACACTTTCCATCATCCAATTCAATAATGTATCTTCTTCTTGGCTATTGGTGCTAGTTGAATCCATAGTTTGTTTTTCCCCCAATCTTGCAAAGCTTTTGCTTGCCTCAGCCAAGGTATCCCCAGGAGTAAAGGGTAAGAAGTCTCCTGTGGAAGCGCAATAACAACAAAATCTAGAACAAAGTGGCAACCCTGTACTATCATCAGTACCTTTTCAATAATGCTAAGAGGCGCAACCCGATGTTGATCTGCTAGTGTAACTGTGAACGGTGCCATCTTGGTGGGGTTCAAATTTAGTTTCTTCATGGTGAAATCCGGCATCAAATTGATACCAGAGCCTCCATCTATGATTACACCGGTGAGAGCTTCATCCTTTATACAAACAGATAATTTTGAGCTTTGGTAGTCTGCCAAGGGTGGAGGGGGAAAATCAACCATGAAACCATCTATACTGGGTGATTGGACCAAGTGAGCAGAGTGCATAATCTTCAATAAGTCACTTCTTATTTTTGAATCCATCCTTATAAGTTCATATAGACTAACCTTATGATGAATACCTTTCAAGATCTGTTCAATGTTTACCTCATGAGTGTCTTCTTGCAGAGTTGTTGGTTGGTCCCTTAGAGATGTAGCCATCCTTTCATAAGCTCCTTCAATTTCTGCTTGGCCCTTACACCCAGACTTCTTTTCCTCCTCTTTATCCTGGAATCCTTGTTGCTCCTCTCTATGGATTGTTGGTGCTTGTCTAGCTCTAGTCATCATGGGCATTGCAGAGGATGAAATGTCATAAGACTGAGTGGTCATACCTTCTTCTTGTGGAGAGACTGCAATCATGTGAATTGGAGCCGGACGGCTTCTTGGGCAGTCCTTGGTATAGTGATCCTTGGCCTCTAGACAATGTTGACAAGGAGGTGCATCTTCTCGAAGGGAACACCTATTTTGCATGTGGCCATACTCACCACAACGATAGCACATCAAAGGTCTATTATATCTAGGCTTCACAGGCGGATTCTCCTCTCTATTAGGTGTATTTGAAGTACTAGCATAATATGAATCCAAAGTTTGAGGGTTACCTCTTTGCTGTGTACCCTTGAGGTAGTAGCAATCTCTAGCTTCATGACCATCCTTTCCACAAAATTGACAGCTTACCTTGTTAGGGCAATTAGCATTGGAATGTCCATTGTTGTTACAGATTATACACCAAATCTGCCTTCTTATATCCTAAGTGGTCCGCAAATCTTCTAACTCACGGCGAAGTTGGGCTACTTCATCATCAGTGCGACGCAGTGGTGGCAAGACCTTCACTTCTTGTTCATTTTGTTGCATTTTCAATGCCTCTAGTTCCTTCCTCAGTTGCCCAATAGGATCCAGTTCTGCATCATAATTCAATTGTGTATCCCCTTCAAAATGTTGCCTAGCTTCTTCAATGCGTGATGCTGCTGCAACAAAATCATTGAGGGTTGCATCCAATCTAAGAGACTCACGTAACTTCTGCTGAGATGACCTGGGCAGAGCTTTTTCTGTCCATTTTTTAACCAAGAAGTCACTTGGAGCATGTGGTAGGCGTGCAACAAGTGCTTTTGTTTGAGTGTGAAGTTCATGAAAGGATTCACCTGATCTTAGCTTTAGATTCTCTAGCTGATCTAGAGCTCTTTCCGAGGAATCACTAGGTCGAAATGTCTGTGAGAATGCTGCCTTCAGAGCCTCCCATGTAGCGAAATGGCCATCTGCATATTGACTATACCATTTATCTGCAAGACCCTCCAATGTGGATGGGAAGAGTGCCAGCATTGCATCCTCTCTATTCTGCAGACCTCGTCCACGGCATAAGGAGATGAATCTCCTCACATGATCATCAGCATCCTCATAAGCTTGTCCCTTGAAGGTAGGGAATTTGATGTTTAGTCTGGAGAGTAAATGAGAGAGATCCTCCATTTGTACTGGTGCTTCTTCTGACGTATCTGAGGAGAAGTCTAAGGTTCTCCTATGCTTCTCTTTTGACAATGGTGTCGCACCCAAATCAATAAATAAATTCAAGGAGGGTAGAGGGGAGGTAGGCTCACTAGTCGAAGTTATAGTTAACTTGTTAAGGCTCCTCCGTACATGAAGAGGCTCCTTATCTTCTCGCGTATGGGTCATGTACCTACTTGCAAACGTCCTCAGGGCCTCTCACAAAAATGCAAAGGTCCCACCGGGCATGCCAAAGTGTAGAGGAGGTACTGGGGTATCTACTTTTAATAGGAACAAGCAGCAAGCACTCCAGTACTTCAACTACTCAAGGGGGGTTCTCTTTAGGAAAGTGTACCCTTTAACAATTCTGTGAGCAGGCAGATATCAATGATTGCACGCAGTTGTGAATACTCCAAAAAATATTAATAACAAAATGACCATAAAGGAAGACCATCCACTCCTTAGTTCGAATCAGGTGATTAGAAGATAGGTCAAAGTGATGCTCAAAAGTTCATGCTTAGGGCTAATATGCCACTCCAGAACTAAGCAACATCAATACAATGGATTCTTCCGATCAACAGAATGACAACCAAGCCACTCTCTTCACACTATAGTGCTGTTAGCCCTCTACTGGGAAGTCCACGCTCTGTATTCACACCACAGAGTGACTTCCTACAGTATGCTTGAAGCCACAAAGTACCAAGAGAGGACCTCTGTACCCACGTATGCAAATGTGTTTATATGAATTGTATCCCAAATGAACAGAACTCCCTTGTTTTTATAGGCTCCAAATAGGCCAAGAGGGCCTTGCCGATTCCTCACGTCCACTGATCATGCGCCGGTTGATTACCCAAAGATTGGAGGGGTAGGTCAGGAAATTGAATTGGGTCCTCACAAATAGGTAGTCGTCAGGAATGGTTGGCGGCAACAACCTTTTCTCCACTTCCACCTTGACCAGTTACCTTTTACCTTTTTTTTTACTTGCACACTGAGACCCTCATTTTATGCCGTCCGTGATATTGGAATGACCCATTGAGTGTGAGAAATGGAGGGTGGAGGATTGATTTTAACCTCACCAATCCAAGCCCAATGAATTCCTTAGTTGGAAGGGTCATCTCCTTCATGCTTCTCCTCCAATCACCTCATAATCCTTCTCGAGAGGAGCCAAATCTTCACGTGCTTCTGACAATCCTCCTTCC
>CM035406.1:103431190-103443690 GCA_020310875.1 Ceratopteris richardii
CTTGGATATCGTGTTAGCATTAATGGAAATTTAAGGCATTTTGGATGAATGAAAAATATAACCATTACATTTTTAAGGCATTTTGGATGAATTTAAGGAATTTTTAAGGCATTTTCTGATATTATAGATGTGAATCAATGGTAACAATAGCTTTGGACAATAGCTTCTTGATGAAGCCTCTACCTCCCGACCACCCCGGAGCTATCACAATAACATTCTCACTCGCACTCTCAATCACACTCTCACTCTCACTCTCACTCTCACTCTCACTCTCAATCACACTCTCAATCACAAGGTAATTCTCAGATTTTTGTGTGTCCTCCGTGTTGATGCGCAGGTCTCCCTATATTCCCGTTTGATCGTAGCCGTGCCCCCCAAAGAAGTGTGCGATCCACCAAATTTAGAAAAAGTCGTGTTTCTTCAAAACTTTCACAAAAAGCCATGCGATGGTAGTGTACTTCCTTTCTTTAGCATACCTGTCAAAAATAGGAGAAAAACACCAAAGAAAAGACATATCCAAAAATATCCATAATTAGACATGGTGACACGTGAGCATGAGAATCACGGATTCGAATAGAATTAGATAAGCCCTCGTTTTTTTTTAACTGTTGGAAAAAACGGCACTTTTCAAAGCCCTATAACTCAAAAACAATGAGGAATTAGCTTAAGCTTGTGAGAGACACTTTTATTCAATTTTTTGATCTGCACAATAGTGTTAGAGATGTTCGAGATTCAAATCCACCTCCAAATGCCACTTTTGAGACCTGCAAGTTTCAAAATTCTAGAGAGAGAGTAAAATCAAGGCATTTTCTTACAATGAACTAAACGTAGGACCCTGAACGAAGTACTTAAACCAGCATACACAAAGCACATATATAGCACATAATACACACACACATATATATATATATATATATATATATATATATATATATATATATATATATATATATATATATATATATATATATATATATATATATATATATATATATATATATATATACATATACATATATCTTTCAGGTTTTTAGGCTTGAGGATTTTTTTGAGTTTTTAACTCTTTTTTTAGTTTTAAGTTTTTTCTGAGGCTTTAGGTTTTTTTAAGGTTTTGGTTTTTCTTACATTTTAGGTTTTTATTGGTTTTTTATTTTTTGGGTTTTAGGTCCTTTTTTATGTTATAGATTTTTATTAGGTTTCAATTTTCTCTAAAATTTTAGGTTTTTTAATACATGTTAGTTTCTTATCAATTTCTAGTGTTCTATTCCGTTTAAGGTTTTATTAGATTTTAGGTTCTCTTTAGTTTTTTATTTTTCAGTTAGGTTTTGCTTTTTCTAGGTTTTTGTTAAGTTTGAGGTTTCTATTTGTTTTTAGGTTTTTATTAAGTTTGAGGTTTTTACTTGTTTTTATGTTTTTAACCTTTTTGTTTGCTAGGTCAACTCATGGCAGCATACACAACTATAAGAGCTATATGTTGGTTGAATGGAAGCTCCAAGCTATATAAATGTCGTAAGAGAGTCACCAGCTTAAGTTTTAGCTCATATTTAACTTGAAGTTATAAAGGCACTTTTATTCTCTTATACTTGCTCTACCTTTCCCTCATAGAGAGTTTTCCTTAATTCTTTCATTTTCACCTTCAAAATTCCACTAGAAAACATGATGCGAATAAGGTCTAGGGAGAGAATATGAAACTTGTCAACCCAAAAGTTTTCCTACATGCATGAAATGACCTAATTATTCATTCTAAGCATTATCCTCACAATGAAATTCACAAAGTTCAAAATGAATTATTTCACTAGAAAAGAGGCCTATTACAAGGAATCACCAAGACTTTCGAGTGATACTCTTACCTCGTAGATTTCTCAAAGATTTTTTAAATCTTGAATCAGATGTGTAATGAGCTCAAGGAACTATTTTTTATTTTTTATTTTTACTAGAATAATGTGAGAAGGGTCCATCTTTTGAGTATAAAAATAAAATAATCCTTAATTTAGGAAACCTCATGTAGTATCTATGATGAACACGTTTTTCTCAACTTCTTCCTTATTCAGAGTTTTATGGTGTTTTTGAGGTGTCCTATGAACATATCTACCTAGTTGGAGCTTTTCTGCGTGCTCTATGTGCTCGTCGCTCTTGCTTTTGGTATTTGTATGTATGTATGCATGTGGGTTTTACTTGATTTTTAGTGATGCAGGTGGATTTCTTTGCGCTTCATAGATTTTTAGTGATGCATCATCGTACGCTTCATTGGAAAAACGTTTTCGAATTCACAATTGAAGTTGATCCATATCACTTGAAGCTTGTAAGCTTTGTGTTCGCGAATCTAAAACAAAATTTTTGAACCATTTCCGAGGTTCAATACTACAGATTTAGGTCTTTTATTTCATTTGATATGCTTCTCTCAAAAGTGAACCCTCTGTGAACCTTTAGTTTTGATAAGTCTCTTTGTTTAGCGGCTCTAACGTTTGGTCCAAATATGCCAACTCAAAGTTTTGAGAGTTTATGGAATTAGCTCTTGATTGCAACCCTTTTTTATGATGTTCCGCCCATGATCTAGCACCTCTTTGTTTGGCCATAGCTTCCTTCTCTGTTAAATTATTAGTCTTCTAGAATCTTTTCTTCAGTTCGGATCTCATTTTTGGAGAATCGGAACCCACTACGAACAACGAAATGGATTGAACCTCGCTTAGAATATATCCTTGTCAGACACTTGCTTCCAGCTTACTAATACATGATTCATTCACAATTCAGACATCCATCTATGGTGTTATTTTTCAACATTCCACATAATTTAGTGGCCACTTTAGTCCTTGTCCTTGTGGGAAGATTTTCTGATGTACATCACTATTTACGTCGGTCGTCAGTTGTTTGACTATGTTGTATGATTCATAAAAGATTGCAGGAGCACCACATACTCTGCATCCTTTGTGTGATTTTGATTTCTCGTTTCATTATACATAGTCCCTTATCTCTATCATTAAGATTGATATGTAGGTTTCTGCTTCATTGCATATACACACATCTGTTTGTATTGACAATGCTCATTATCGCTTCTCTGTGTTAATAAAGTTCGTCAGTAGATTCCCGACTAGTTACAGATAAAGATATATGTGCGTGGCCATATTAATATTCATTATCTCGCCTCTGTTACTGCGATTGGTCTATGGCTTTCGGCTTCTCTATGTTAATGATATAAGGTTTTTTTTCCAGGTTATATATATATATATATATATATATATATATATATATATATATATATATATATATATATATATATATATATATATATATATATATATATATATCCGAATCCAAAATGCTGTGATCATTTGGTACGCTTGACGTTCTATGAGGTAGTTGAGCGCATCCTCTCTTCTTAGATTGAGCTGATGACTTATAGAATTGCACGAAGATCCTGAGAGAAGAGAAGTGAAGCCAGAGACGAAGGTTCAAGCTTCGAGAAGCAGCTCCTCTGGAGGAGTATGCATTACACACAGGATTTCTTCCTCGTTAGAAATCCACAACCGTTTATAAGGGCTCTGATGGCATGATTATAAGGGCTCTGATGGCATGGTTCTGTTTCTAACCCATTTGAAGTCATGGCAAATTCACCTTGATTGGAACATAAGCGGCTACTGTAACAGTGATTTTGGTTGCGACTCTATCATCGTAAGGGAACCTTCATGTCAGAAACGAAGAATCATAGTATTTCTTTGATCAATGGAATTTCACATATCAATGACATTAGTACCTATCTATAAATCCTTGTTAAGAGGGGAAACATATGAGTTGATGCGTCTAACTTGTTCTTTTATTTTAAATAAAGGAAGTTCGGCATTAGCCTACTCTCTCGGACTTGAATTAATTAAAGAAAAGTACAAGAGAAGGGGACTAGTGCCCACGGGACCCCCCAAATCCCACAAATCAGGGGAAGTTTTTAGAGAGTTTAGATGGCATTACAAAGAAGGTTAATCACCCTCTCATCACCCTCATGTGGGACCCACTTGGGTTTAAGCTTGTTATTGATCAAAAGGAGCACTTGATGATACCTGAAGGGGGGGATTTCTTACAGTTAACGATCCTTTTGCCAAGGAGGAACAAAGATTTCTCAATTGACCACTCTTTGGGGGAGTCGCCAAAGTTAAAAGCACATCTTTCCCACCAGATTTTCCATAGGACCTCCCCTCTGATGGCGTTCGAGAAAGTCTCGGAGCAGCCGATCGCTTCTCCTAGCAGAGCTTGCTTCCAATTGAGATGTTTCTGAAGACTAATTTTCTTTCCAACCGTCTGCCAGAGCCTGTTGGAATTGGGAGAGGTAAAGAAGATGTGAGAAACATCTTTGATATATGGGTAGCAACGTTTGCACCAGGGAGGTATCCCACAAAATTTGCTAGCCTTAAGGTTGGTCCAGATTCCACGATGCAGAATTTTCCATAAGAGGACATACTTTTTGATTTCTTGTACAACTTCGTGTGTGACATTGTCTCTCCTATCCGAAAGGTGTTGGCTTCACATGAGGACATTGGTAGTCTAACTTGTTCTTTTCTTGGGATTAAAAGTAAAAGCATTAAATGTTCTTTCTTAAGATGAACATTATAGTTCATGTACTTTCTTAAGTTGACGATTATAGTTACTATGATGGAGAGTGTTAATCTCCAAAAGAACAAGCTACTCTTGAAATTAGAGCCCCTCTATATCAAGAGTAACTCAAAACCTTCACCAATTTGGAGGATTAATGATCAATTATAAAAGTTTCGGATAAACTATGAAGAAGATGGCTCCATAGAAAATCTAATGCACATAACTCACTCATTGAATTATCAAATGTGTAAAGTTTTTAATAAAACTTTGCACAAGGTGTTCCCTATAGTTTACACACCTCCATCAAGTTAAATCATTCCAAAAGACTCTGTAGATCTTGAGAAATGATCTTAACAAGTCACCTATGTCTAAAATTGTAGTTCTTTACAGTCGACTTTGACACCGACAACTTCTAAAATTTGGTTCTCTCAAACTAGAACCCTTTTATGCAAATGCTTTTAGCCATAGATGGCTTACCTTCCAACTTAGATTTTGACTCCTCATTTGTGCAAAACGTTACACTATGCACTGAGAAATGATCAATTCTTTGACCATCGAGATTGCGCCTGTTTAAGAAAACACTCACCACTTCTTCACATATGAATGTTCCTACTCATAATTCTCAGAGCCTGTTTACAATTAGGCTCTCAAACTTTAACCATAGACTCATTTACTATGGAATTAGATACCTACAAAAGGATTCTTGAAATGATCAAGCATAGAAGGAGAACACTCACAAAAATGAGGCGTAATTTTTCTTCATTACTGAAAAACTTTACATCTAGATGAGAGAGCTATTCTACACATTTCACAAGTGTCTAATGACTTCTAATTCTCTTCAATTCTTGTTCTCGCACACTCTCTCATATTTGGCCCCACATTTTTCCTTGTATATATAGGCAAATATTTACAAGCTCATGACCATACAAAAGTATAATTGAACTATCTCTAAAATAATGTACATATGTATACACATCTTCATTCTCTAAACATGTACTTTCTTCATGCTTCATATCTGGATCTTTTCCTTCAGTCCTTAAGTTTAAACCTTCATCAAAACTTCAATTGTTGATTGCCCTGCACCAACAGCTCCCCCTCAATCATCAATTGAGGTTTTCTCTATCTTCTTTATACTTGCCATGTCTTTGAATCTCTATAGCTTTGGTCCATCCAAGCTCTTAGTTAGCATATCAGCTTTCTGATCTTTTAGTTGAAGTATGTATTACTTCAATCTCCTTATCCATCACCTTCTCTCTTAGAAAGTGATATTGAATCTCAATATGTTTAGTCCTGGCATGAAAAATAGGATTAGCAGCTAAATACAATGAACTCATGTTATCTCCATGGATAGTGGGTGTACTATGGATGATGTCAAAACTCTTCATAAGAGTCTTAAGCCATATTACTTCTTGCAGCTTCAACCATACCTTTGTACTCAGCCTCTGTGGATGATAAAGCAACTGTGTGTTGCTTCTTTGAACACCATGAAACTAACTTATCTCCCACATAACACAAGTATCCATAAGTTGATCTCCTATTATCAGGATTACTTGCCCAATATGTATCACTATAAATCTTGATGTTTGTATCTGATGTAAAACCATAATACAAACCTTCTTTGAGTGTACCCTTAATGTACCTCAACACTCTTTGTCCTGCAATCCAATGTTCTTTCCTAGGACAATGCATGCATTGAGACAATACTCCAATTGCATATGACAAATCAGGCCTAGTTAATGTAGCATAGATCAGACTACGAACCAAACTTTGATATAGCTTCATGTCCTTGAACTCTTCTCCTCCATATCTGCTCAATTTTTGATTCACCTCTATTGGAGTAGGTGCTACTTTGCAATCATTCATCTGAAACTTGAACAATAAGCTTTTCAAATACCTTTCTTGAGTTACATACACTCCATGTTGAGTGAATGAGATCTCCATGCCCAAGAAGTATGACAAGTCTCCTAAGTCACTAATCTTGAACTCTTTCTCCATTTGCTTTTTTAGGCTTTGAATGCCTTTCTCATCTGTACCTGTAAGAATTATATCATCAACATGTATGCACATGTAAATAAACCCATCATCACTTGCTTTGATAAGCAAACTACTATCTGCTTTATACTTGGAAACCAAGTTCTTTCAAGAACTTCATAAGTCTATAATTCCATGCCCTTGGAGCCTCCTTCAAACCATACAGAGCTCTCTTGAGATTACATACATAATCTGGATACCTTTCATCTTTGAATCCTTGTGGTTGCTCCATGAAAACATCATCTAAAATATAACCATTTAGAAAAGCATTCTTCACATCTAGTTGACATAATTTCCAACCTTTACATGCAGCAATAGCCATGAGTGTCCTGATGGTTGTCATCTTTTCCACATGACTATAGGTTTCATCATAATCTATACCATATGTCTGAGCAAACCCTTTCACAAAAAGTGTAGCTTTATACCTAGACACACTTCCATCTGCAAACCTCTTTGTCTTGTAGACCCATTTGCATCCAATGATCTTCTGACTATTTGGTTTAGGAACCAAATCCCATGTCTGATTCTCCATCAATGCATCATACTCTTCCTGCATAGCTTTCTCCCGATTCTCCTTGCCTTTTGCCTCTTCATATGTAGAAGGGTCTTCATCTGCCTTTATCATATAAGCATAATCTTTGGTAGCCAAAAAAGAAGTGTCATAGCTATACCTTGTAGGTTGCCATTTATGTCTTGATGACCTTCTGAGTTCTCCACTCCTTGAGGTTTCTCATTCATCACATTTTGGATCAAACCTTGGCACTTCTTCAACTTCAACCTGTACTTCATTGTTCTCCTCTTCATCAAATATCTGAACCTTTGATTTACCTTTTTTTTATTCACAATTTCTTCATCACCTACATGAACATTAAATGTACCTGCATACCAAGTACCTTGCTCATCAAATGTAACATTCTTAGACACAAGGAACTGTTTTATGGATGGACTCCACAACCTATATCCCATCTACTTATCATCATATCCGATGAACACATATTTTTCAGCTTTAGGTTCCAATTTATGGCTCTATTGTGATGGCACATATGCATATGCCAAACATCCAAATACTTTGCAATGATCTAGAGTAGGTCTCTTACCCCACCATGCCTCATATGGTGTCATACCCTACAAAGCTTTACATGGTAATCTATTGACCAAATAAGTAGCTGTGTTTACAACCTCAGCCCACAAGTAATTTCGGCAACTTTTCTCCTTCATCATGGATCTTGCAAACTCAACAAGAGTTCTATTCCTCCTTTTTGCTACACCATTTTGTTGAGGAGAGTACCTGCAAGTAATTTCCCTTTTTATACCTGCATTCCACAAGTAATCACTGAAGTGATCAGAGAAATACTCTCCACCTCCATCTGACCTTAGTCTCTTCAACTTTTGACTTGTAATTCTCTCTGCATACACATGATAATGTTTGAATGTATTGAATACCTCTAACTTATCTTTGATCACATAGACAATGATCCATCTGGTAGCATCATCAACATAAATCACATAATACGTTGACCCATTAACACTGAAGTCCTTTGATGGCCCCCACAAATCTGTGTGTACCAATTCAAGCTTTTTTGAATACATAAAACCATGCTTGGAATAAGATTACTTATGAGCCTTACCTAATTGACATGCCTCACATCTGTATGTCATATGTTGACATGCAACATTAGGCAATCCAAGCACTGAACCATTGTTAACCATATCTTTAATACCTCTTTCATTAAAATGTCCAAGCCTTTTGTGCGAAAGATCTAACTCAGAGATCTTATGTCCTCCATAGGTGAACAAGGCATGACCAACATTACCTTGAATCTTCAATGTGAACAATCTTCCTTCTTTCTTTCTTGAAACAATTTGTTTATAACCATTGCTAGGGTCTTCCAAAAACACTCCTTCGTTAGTGAACCTAACTTCATAACCTTTTTCAACAATTTGTCCTACACTTATCAGATTCTTTGGAATTGTAGGAACATACAAAACCTTACTCAAGAGAGTACTACCATCCTTGGCCTTCACTGATCCAATTGACGTCACATTATGCTTTGTATTGTCACCTGTTTGAACTACATGATTAGTTACTTTATTCTCCAAATCAGTCATCAAAGCTATGTTGCCACTCAGGTGATTGCTACACCCTGAGTCAATGTAGAATACTCTTTGATCTTCACTTTGTCTTTCACAAGTTGCATTCAATATCAATGTTGAATCCTCCTTCTGATCTAAAGCATAATTGTAGTAGGTATTGTTGTATTGTTGACTTTGGAATCCTCTACCTGCATTTCTTCTAAAATAACCTTTACTACCTCTACCTCTGAAATTACCTCTTTGATTTCTGCCACATCTTCCTCTTGAATTAAAGTTCTGATTATATCCACCATTATTCTGAGTATTATGCCAACAATCATTAGCTAAATGATTTGTCTTACCGCAAATCCAACAAGCTTTGACTCCATCTTTATTACTCCTGCCTCTTCCTCTACCTTTTCCACCTCCTCTTCCTCTTAGGAAGTTAGCTTGACTAGTTGTTCCTTCATCTTCATTTGTTTGTTGCTTCCCTTTGCTATTCTTCTTCGTATCCTTTGAATCAGTTGCTTGACCTACACTTTTATCACCTTCACCTTTGACATCCTGCTCAAAGGTTAGCATGTGTCCTAGCAACTGATTTAAGTCAGGAGTAAAATGATCTAGTGATAATTTAGTAGACAAAATGAATGGCTTCCATTTGTCATCACCTCTTAAACTTGTAAGGATTTGACTTACCAATTTATCCTCCTCTATATCTTCATCAATTGCTCCTAATGCGTCTGCAATGTCCTTCATCCTTGATACATAATCTGAGATGGATTGAGAGGCCTTCTTCTTGAATGTGGTAAATTTTGCCCACAAGGATGCCTTCCTTGACTTTGTGGTGTTTTGGAAATGCTCTTCCAAAGCATTCCATATATCACTTGCACTTTCAAGACCTCTAATGTGAGGTAGCAAGTAGTCATTAACTACCATGTAGATAATACTCCTGGCTTGAGCATCTTTCTTCATCCAAGTCTTCAAATCTAATAATTCCTCCCTAGTTGGAACACTAGGATCTTTGAACTGAGGCTTTTCTTCTTCACCTATAATATAACCTATCAAGTCTTTGCTCATAAGATGAGCTTCCATCCTCATTGACCATGTTGGATAGTTCTCTCTATCTAGTTTCTCTATCTGAAGAGAATCTCCCATCCTTTCTTCACCTGTGTATTAAATCCTTCTAGCTTTATGAGGAATAAGGTAACCTTTAATTTGAATGAAGTTTATTTTGTCTTCCTTGATGTCTTATGGCCTCCTTCTCAAGCTTTGCTCTCAAGCTTTCACCTTTTAAATCTTCAAATGTTGAATTCTTTATGACTGTAGCAGTCGGGGTCCTCCTTTCTTCAATTTTGATACTTTCTGCTCTGATATCACTAATGGAGAGTGTTAATCTCCAAAAGAACAAGCTCCTCTTGAAATTAGAGCCCCTCTATATCAAGAGTAACTCAAAACCTTCACCAATTTGGAGGATCAATGATCAATTATGAAAATTTTGGATAAACTATGAAGAAGATGACTCCAAAGAAACTCTGTTGCACATAAATCACTCATTGACTTATCAAATGTGTAAAGTTTTTTATAAAGCTTTGCACAAGGTGTTGCCTATAGTTTCCGCATCTCCTCCAAGTTAAATCATTCCAAAAGACGCAATAGATCTTGAGAAATGATCTTAACAAGTCACCTATGTCTAAAACTATAGTTCGTTACAATCGACTTTGACACCTACAACTTCTAAAACTTGGTTCTCTCAAACTAGAACCCGTTTATGCATATTCTTGTAGCCATAGATGGCTTACCTTCCAACTTAGATTTTGAATCCTCATTTGTGCACTCAGAAATGATCAATTCTTTGACCATCGAGATTGCACCTCTTTCAGAAAACACTCACCACTTCTTCACATATGAATGTTCCTACTCATAATTCTCACAGCCCGTTTACAATTAGGCTCTCAAACTTTAACCATAGACTCACTAAAAATGGAATTAGATACCTACAAAAGGATTCTTGAAATGATCAAGCACAGAAGGAGAACACTTAGAAAAATCGGGCCCAATTTTTCTTCATTACTGAAAAACTTTAGATCTAGATGAGAGAGCTATTCTACACACTTCACAAGTGTCTAATGACTTCTAATTCTCTTCAATTCTTGTTCTCGTGCACTCTCTCATATTTGGCCTGACATATTTCCTTGTATATATTTACAGGCTCATGACCATACAAAAGTATAAGTGAACTATCTCTGAATTAATGTACATATGTATACACATCTGCATTCTCTGAACATGTACTTTCTTCAAGCTTCATGTCTGGATCTTTTCCTTCAGTCCTTAAGTTTAAACCTTCATCAAAACTTCAATTGTTGATTGCCCTACACCAACATACTAGGATAAAAAGTGAAAGCATTTAATGTTCTTTCTTGACTAAAGAATCATCTCATAACCTGAACAAAAAGCATATCTTGGATAATCATGTTTATTCCATGCAGCATTCCATGAGTCATAAAGTGAAATGATCAATGTTTTTTGACATATCACTGAGATGAATACCTCTCCATAACTATTCGATGAGATGACATACATATACGTTGATGCAATTGACTTGTGGTTTTCATGAAAATAAAAGTAAAAGCATCAAATGTTCCTTCTTAAGATCATAGTTCATGTAAATATCCATTGAATACTAAAACTAAATCTACTTATAGTAAATATTCCTTGCATCGAAACGAGATGGTGATGGAGAAACCTCTCATTGATAATGTGATTGTAGAAAAAACACGGTATTAAATAGAAAAAAAAGATTTCATTTAATTAGTTTTAAAAGATCAGATAGATAGTGAGATAGTGAGAGAGATGGATGAGAGAGATACATAAGAATACACACACATGGATATTCACATAAATACAAACATGCACATGGATACAAACATTAGTGCATACACAACGGTACACATATTTATACACTCGCACATACATATATACAATGGCCCATACGCAAAGATAAACACAAACACATGCACATGCATATATTCATGCATGTACACATGCATAAATTCACAGGAACACCCACACACATATGCAAATATACACATATTCACACACATACACATGCACACACGCTTGCATTCACACATGCACATATGCGTTCACACATTCACATGCATGTATATAAGTTCAAAGTAAGATTGTATATTAATGGAATTTCTTTTTGGTATTGAAATTCCAATTCTCATAAATATTTCATTTTTGATACAATTAAGAGAAAAATTGGGGCATACCACTTGAGGCATGGAAATATCTTCTCAAAAGGATGCCTCTAAAAGAAAGTTTTTATCGTCAGACGATTCTAGTGCTTCACAATTATTTTGGATATCGTTCTTTGAGTTAAAACATATAAGATCTTCCAATTCCACTACAACATATCAAGGGCATACTGACAGTGTCCATACCGACGGTCATTCTCAGCGTCGGTATGACCGTTAAAAATTCATGAGAAACCATGGATGCAATACCGACAGTATGAGCCTCGGTATAGGCATCGGTAATTTACTGGAAATTACCGATGCTTATATTGACGCGTATACCGACGCAACATTTTAACCAGACCCGAGAGCAAAAATTCAACATTTCCTTGCTATCTTATTCTATATCAATAAAAAAAACAATCTTTTACCTCGATGTAGTTGTTTGGAGCGTTGTCGTCAAAGTCCACTTAATGTTGTCCTTCGTCGAATTCCAAAGAACTCATGCCAAAAAGCTCCTGCAAAACTAAAGACAAGAGAAATTAGAAAAGGGAAAACACAAAGAAAGAGAAA
>CM035406.1:103448690-103493690 GCA_020310875.1 Ceratopteris richardii
TCATTTATCCATCTTGGGAAAGCCTTTATTCAAAAATGTATTTTGCAGAGTTTTAAGGGTCTATGTAAATGTATAAAAGGGCTTAGAATTAGGGTCTAGGGATATAGAGGCCATGGTAGTGCCCCAAGGTGTTAAAGGTAATCCTTTAGACAATCAGATAAGTCTAGAACCATGGAAAATGTCAATTAAGTGGATGAAACTTATGAAAGTTGATATAGTGGATTCAAGCATCAAGAAGAAATCATAAAATTATTCCTCATCTTTGAATAGAAAGGCTTATTGGCGAACTAGAAATCTTGCCAAGAGTCAAGGGTATTAAGAGCACAAACCACGTGGCAAGACATAGAGGAGATATTATGGCTTGAGCACAACCTAAAGACGACAGTAGCATTGTGGCACAACCATAAATATGAATCTCTATTATTAGTGAGATACATACTAAGAGAAGGCTAGACTACTGGAAAAAATCAAAAGCCATCACCCAAGCCAACCTAGCCATTATGGAGGCCCAACAACCTAGAAGAGATGTCTTAGAACTAGATCCCATATTATTAGCTAGAGAAAGCGAATGCAGATGGCAGTCAAGGGATGCACAAATACTCTCATATATTGCTATGGGATTCAAGAGGCATATTATACCTCAAATCTGATCATGCAGAACCTCTTGACATTCTTGGTTGGAGTTGGAGAATCTCTATCGGAGTACAAAACCTGCTATGAAATTTCATATAAGGAGATATCTAGCCAACACAGGGATGAAAGTTTGTAAATCAGTTCAGTAACACAATGTATATAGGAGATGAGTTACTCAATATTGGAGTAAATATTTTAGATAAAGAGGTGTAAACAAACTTCTAATCTCACTTCATTCTTTATATTGTGCTTTTGTAACTTCATTATCTCTCTCTCTCTCTCCCTCTCTCTACAAGATATATAGAAGTTTCATTCGGAGAACTACAATTCATGTTACTTCAAGAACGAGACCAAAGAAAAGGTATGGAAGGGAATTCTGTGTTGGAATTCGGGGACCTAGGATCGTTCCAATACTAAAACCTTTTGAGCATACACACTTAATTAAGTAAGATGATAGCTGAGAGAAAGAAAGAAAGACATCTTGAGACAAGGATAGAGAACGTAAGCCAAAGCTTACTCACTAAAAATAGATGTCCAAATTACAACCTGGGAGTACTACTCAACCATATAAAGTGGTGCACTCACTAATGGAAGAATATCCAAGAAGATGATAGTACAAAATTTAGATTATGTTGAAATAATTTATGTGTGTGAAGTGAATAAGCAATGAAGCTAACCTTATTCTCACAACATAGTGTAACAAAATTCTAAATCAACCAACCCTAATTTTGAGATTAGGGTAGAGAAACCCTAAAACAAAATATAAGGTTAACTCACAAAAGATATTTACCACCACCTTGTAGAAGACTTCTTGCTCCAAGAGAGTAGCCTCTCCTTCACCAAATCTTCACCTCCAAGGCTTTAGAATATTGAAACTCTAGCTTGAGATTTTTGAGTGATGATACATAAATAGCATGTGCCTTCTTTATATAGTTTACTAGATATCTACAAAAAACATAAGTAAAAGCCAAGATCGTAAAACTCATATGATCTCCAAAAAAAACAATCACTCGCAAAATGCGTCCATCGTCTTTAGTTCCAAAAGAAAATAGCAACTCTCCAAACAAGATAACTGAAAATCTTCTGCAACCAAACTTACTCTAGACTATATAGAGTAGCATCAAATAGCTCTGCATCTGCTACCATTTGTAAAGAAATGTTCTCATCCATAGGTGGTTGCATAGGTTTAGAATCACTCATCTGAAACCTCTCCAAAAGTTTCTCAATGTACTTCTACTGTGTCATATAGATACACTCATCCTGAAACAGAAACTAAATCCCAAGATAATAATGCAAAATGCCTAAATCATTCACATCAAATGATTGCTTCAATGTTTCTTTGAACATTTTCAAATCTTCATCTTTGGGACCTGTGACTATAATATCATCCACATAAATGATTGCTATTATAATCATACTTGGTTCAGCTTTGACATAAAGAGTTGAAGCTACATCTGAGTTATGGAAATCAATGGACAAAAGATATGTATGTATCTCTTCATACCATGCTCTAGGACTTTAAACCATACAAAGCTTTTATAAGCTTACACACTAAGTGTTCTTTACCTGTCTCTTCAAAACCTTCTCATTGCTGAATATACACATCCTCATGTAAATCACCATTTAGAAAAGCAGTCTGAATGTCCAGTTGATATATATGCCAACCAAAATATGCTGCTAAAGCAAGTATTGACCTAATAATAGTCATCCTAGACGTAGGAGCAAATGTCTCATCATAATCTATAACTTTTTGTTGTGCATATCCTTTGAAAACCAATCTTGCTTTGTACCTGTCAATAGTACCATCTGCTTTTCTTTTGATTTTGAAGATCCATTTTACACCTATAGCCTTCTTTCCCTCTAGTAACTCACATAGCTAACAATGTTTGATTCTTATGAATAGAATCAATCTCTTCTCGCATAACTTTTCTCCAAATAGGAATGTTAAGTGCATCTTTAACACATGCAGGTTCATCTTCAACAGTCGTAAGTGCCAAAATATCATGAAACTCAAGGACTTCAACAAAACTTACATGATATTTTTATTGTTCCTATCTAGTCTAACTTCTTGTTCTTATATGATCTTGTTGTTATTATCTAGTCTAACTCCTTGTTCTTCCAGTAAAAGTCTTTAAACCACTATCTTTCCAAGTCTGATATAACCAAGTAGGTGTATCTTTAAATAGTGGTGAAACTCTTTTTGACCCTTCAGCTTCCATAGGTTCTGGAACTTGTGTGTGCGTGCCTACCGAGGTACTAGGACTTTCTAGAACTCTAACTTCTTCCATTTCTAGAACCAAAGTCTCATGTGGAGCTGACTTTGTAGAAGGTTGTGAAATTCCTCTTTCTTCAAATTTTTCTTGAATCCTAGGAATTTTAACTCCCTCCTGATATGGATGGCTAAACATGTACATCTAGAATATTTCTAAAAAATCCATAGTCATTTTCACTAATGAACTCTGGAATTTTTGCTTCTTTATCATAAACCTTATCTTCAGCAACATAAGCATTAGATGGAAGAATAACTTCACCTGTCTGTGGAACATAAAACGTGTATTCTTTACTCTCAATAGGATATCCAATAAAAGTAACTTTGTTTGCCTTTACATCTAGTTTTCCTCGGTCCTTTTTCTCAACATGTACATAAGAAAGTGATCCAAACACTCTGAAGTAACTCACATTAGGTTTTCTACCATAATAACCTTCATAAGGTGTCATTACCTTTAAAGTTGTTGTAGATGACTTGTTCAGAATGTGATTAGCTGTATGTAGTGCATCAAACTAGAATTTTGGTGAAAGCTTCTTGGATGCCATATGCTCCGCATCATCTCAACAAGTATTCTATTCTTTCTTTCTTCAACATCATTCTGCTGAGGAGTATAAGAAATAGTAAGGTGTCAAGTAATACCTTTCTCATCAAGAAATGTCATGAAATCTTTTGACAAGTATTCTCCACCTCTATCACTTCTGAGAATCTGGAGAGTTTCCTAACTTTCATTTTCAACCATAGCTACAAACTTCTTGAACATAGGAAAGACTTCTAACTTCACCTTAAGACCATAGATCCATGAGTATCTTGTAAAATCATCACCAAATAAAACAAAATACCTGAAGCCTTGAATAGATTCTACTCTCATAGGTCCATTCACATCTGAATCAATAATCTACAATTTCTTGGTATCTATAATATGACCATGTTTCTTAAAAAGGTAGTTTATGCATCTTACCTTCAAGACATCCTTCACATATATCTAAATCATCAGGTAGCTCAAATGAAGGTAAACTCTCAACCATACCTCTATCTTTGATACTCTTAAGAGCTCCAAAACTAATATGTCCAAATCTTTCATGCCAAAGCTTCATATCTTCCATCAATGATGAAGATTTGACCGCATATGCCTGACTAATTTTTGACAAAACAAAGATCCCTCCTCTATGCTCACCTTGTAAAATACACTTGTTGTCTTCGTGTGATAAGATCTTACAAAGATCTCTCTCAAATACAACTTTAAAACCATCATCTAAAACTCAACTCCTACATTTAGAAGTTGATCTCTCAAGTCAACGAGTCTCGTAATGTGGGTTTCAATTGACTCACCAGCCTTCATCCTTGTATTTGCTTGTTGTCTCCTCAAGTGAGCTTTCCTAGTAGGATTTCGCCTTTGAAAAAGATTCTCAAGTTTCAAACAAGCTTCTCTAGAAATTTTGCAAGATCTGATATGTTGTAGAATATGCTTTTTAACACTCATTGCTATGAATGAAGATGCTAAAGAATCTTTAGCATCCCACCTTGCCCGATCTTCAGTAGGTGGAGCTATAGGTAAAGACCTACCTGTGACTCTGGATGTCAAAGTGGTTACCTCTTCTTCAGTTGGTTTTGTAATAGTAATTCATGTACCTCTTGAAGCTACTATGGGTCCTTCTTCGCCTTATCATTTGGGTCTTGTTGAGGATCCATTGATGATACTCCATAAATCCTTTGTCACTAAAATATTCATCATCATGAAACTCCACATGGGATAATTAGAAGATCCATCCAACTTGTCTTCAATCTCAATTATAATCTCACTCATCTTAACTAAGTGTGTATGTCAACTATGCTCTGATACCAAGTGTTGGAATTTGGGGCCCCAGGACCGTTCCAATACTAAAACCTTTTGAGCATACACACTTAATGAATTAAGATGATAGGTGAGAGATAGAAAGAAAGATATCTTGAGACAAGCATAGAGAACGTAAGCCAAAGCTTACTCCCTAAAAATAGATGTCCAAATTACAACATGGGAGTACTACTCAACCATATAAAGTGGTGCACTCACTAATGGAAGAATATCCATGAAGATGATGATACTAAATTTAGATTATGTTGAACTAATCTAAGTGTGTGAAGTGAATAAGCAACAAAGCTAACCTTATTCTCACAAACTAGTGTAACAAAATTGTAAATCAACCAACGCTAATTTTGAGATTAGGGTTGAGAAACCCTAAAAACAAAATATAAGGTTAACTCACAAAAGATAGTTACCACCACCTTGTAGAAGAATTCTTGCTCCACGAGAGTAGCCTCTCCTTCACCAAATCTTCACCTCCAAAGCCTCAGAATCTTCAAACTCTAGCTTGAGATCTTTGAGCGATGATACATAATGAGCATGTCCCTTCTTTATATAGTTTACTAGATATCTACGAAAAACATAACTAAATGCCAAGATCGTAAAACTCATATGATCTCCAAAAAAAAAGAAATTGCCCACGAAACGCGTCCATTGTCTTTAGTTCCCAAAGAAAATAGCTTTCCAAAAATTCCGCGTTGCAGCCAACGGGAATTTAACTCATGCCAATGTGATGGGATTTTTAATGTCTTCTCATAGACAAAGATGCCCACTGCTTTTTCTTATCAAGGAGTTCTAATAAAACAAAAACATCAATTACTATTGCGCTCATGTGGAGCTTCAAGAGACTCAAAGAGCTACTAAAGAAGCTATTGTTGGACCATATTGACATTGATTGCAACATTCTAAAGCCATGGTATTATTGTCCAAGGGAAAGAAGAAGAAGGAGACAAGAAGGAGAAGAAGATTCACCCATCCAAGAAGAAAAGTAAGTCTTCTAACCATGTTTTCTAGTCCCTCCTCAAATGCTTCCTCTAATTCCAAAGAAAAGTCTTCAACTATGTCTAGTTCAAAGAAAGGAGTATGCCATTGCTATAAGAGACTAGGTCATTACATAGAAAAATACAAAGCAAGGATGTTTTTAAGAAGAAAAGAGCATCTCCTAACAGTGTTGAAGATGATTGAAAACCTAAGTAAGTTTCATATGCATGTGTTACTATTAAAGAATTGCTTTTGATCAAGTAGCATTAAATGCAATCTTAGATAATTCTTATTATATCCACATCAATGTAGGAATGATGCTATGGGACATCAAGCCTTGAGATCATAGGTATCTTTTAGTATTGGGGCAATGAATTGAAGTGAAAATCAATCCCAATGGGAATTGAAACTTCACAAACAAAAATGAAGTACAAGATGGTCAAGAATATGATTAAGAAACACTTTGAGTAACTCGAAAGCTTGAATGTCATAAAGTGAAAGATCTTTCTAGGTCTTCACAAAGGTTTCCATTAGGACTAGTATAATCACATTTGATTTATGAAATTTTTCTATCTAGGATTTTTTGGTTCTTAATCAAAAATGTTTCATGGATTTCTAGAGAGACAACTTGGAAAGATCTAGCTTTTATGAAAGTTAGGTTCAAGTAAGTCAATCTACGATGAAGCACTTAGTTAATAGTACAACTAAGTGAGTCACTATCTTAAATCAAATTTATACATTCTTGTATAGAGTAACTCAAGAAGTAGTGAAAGAGATTTGACTTAATGATTAACATAGACTAGAATAAATTAGTCCACAACACCTTCTTGATAGTACAACTAGGTAATCAATCTCCTAAATTAAGAGATCTATACAAGACTCGTTATTCTAGTATATAGGAGTCTTAAGAGATTAAAAGGGAATATCTTGGTAATTAAGATATTTGAAGCATCATGGTTTGAGAGTAAAGTTGAACATCATCAAAACATGGTGGCTTGACACAACGATGTTTTATACCACTAGAGTTTGGCAGATGGGTGATGATCTAAGCTGACTCAAAGGATCTTTTTGACTAATCATATTTAATCTCATAAAGATATAAACAATGTGTCACACCATCAGGTAGAGTAAATCTTGAAAGTTTGAGTCCCATGTGATTTGACTCAAATCATTTTAGTATCTTAGTTGTTGAAATAGTTACACAAACTTTTGAGTCCTTCCTTCTTGCTTTCTCAAACATTGGATGTAACTTTGAAAGAATATTCAAAATCATTTCTAGATTGGGTTCAACTAGATGGAATAGGTAAATAAATTAAACATCAGAGGAAGACGTTTTGCATAGAACCTATTCAATTTTTAAAGACACTTGAGTTTAAGAGCATTCATGGAGTCTTTCTTCAATATCAAAGGAGGAAGAGAGAGTCTATTCTCATGAAGAACTTGAACAAAACGCATGAAGAGAAAAGTGTTAGGATTTGATTCTATTTCCAACAATTCCAAAGATGTCAAGATTGTGAGGAAATAGGCTTGGTTGAGCTAGTTGCCCAAAGAAATGAGTCACTTCTTTGAATCTAAAGCCCAATAGGACATGGTATTATGTATTTGGGAAAGGAAATTAGAAAATGTATTTTGCTGGCTCTACGCCCGAGTGGTGCATAGCAATGGATGTACAAAGAAAATTAGTTGGAGACTGTTATAATACACCTACTTCATATGTTTGTACTATGGATGCTCATTTTGCACATAAAGAAACATTGAAATAGGCCGTGATGTTTTAACCCACCCTTATCATTCTTTCCAACCTTTTCACTTAATATAGTGTTTCTCTTGTTAGTCTTTAGAATGATTTGGGTAGGGATTAGCCCACACATGAATTTCACTCTTTTTAGATCATGTGTGGGATAGAATTCAATTCTAATAAAAAGGAGTATCAAAGAAATGAATACCATGATCGATGGCACCGATCATGGGGCACAAAGGAATACTCCACATATTATACCTACATATATTTCTGAGGACAAAAGTGTTAAACAACCATTCCACCCTCTTTTTTCTTTGCCTCTTGTATCGAGTTTAGGACAATTCTTTATGATATGATCATTTCCTTTATAGTACTTGCAAAACAATTTTTGCCTTTTTGATTTCTTCTCATCTTTGTCTTCCTTCTTTGAGTGTGTAGAATTAGCAGATTTCTGCTTACTAATTGAAGAACTCCATTTTCCTTTGCCCTTTTGAATAGCCAAGAAAGCTTGATCTGCAACATGCATAATGGACCTATTCTACCTCAACTGATCTTCTTGCAACAGGATAGATACTAACTCCCCAAATGACAAGGCATTTGGATTGCCTTTCATCATCAATCGAAGAGTAGAATCAAAACTCTAACATAAATCAGGAAGACCATTCAGAACAGTCTGCACAAGTGAGCTATCTGGTATAACTTCATCATCAGAAATCAACTGGTCCTTCAAGTCTTTGATCTTTGTTAGAAAATTCTCCATAGAATCACCTTCATTCATGTGCATACTCTGCAATTGTTCTCGGAGGTAAGCAATACGAGCCTCATTCCTAGCTTGGTACAATGTGGTATCCCAAGCATCCTTAGCTATTCTGCAAGAGCAAATGTGAGGAATAATGGCACATTTGAGAGACAAAGCTATCAATGCATGTGCCTAGGAATCTTTTCCATCCCACAAAATGTGCTATGCAGTAGGTGCAGTAGGAAACGCAACATGAAGAGGAATATGTAGAATATCATCATCTTTGAAACCTTCTACATCAGCTTAAGTACATGCACAATGTTCCACAGTGCTTTTGCAACCAATACATGTGGGATCATATAAGCCCATAATGGGTAGTTGGTACCATCCAACTTATCCTCAACGGCCAACATACGGAATACATCACTGCTTTCAGCCATGGCGAGTGACTTAAATACCTTGATGCAAAAAATTGGCTTTATCTCAAAAAGTTGAACAAAACTGTCGAGATGAATTCTGCTAAACCTATAGCAGACTTTGAGTCACTTATATTGGCAAACTAAAATGGGTATACACCTTTGACACAAAAAGACAAAATAATTTGCACAAGCACTGTCATGGTGAATTTTGAGGCCGAAACGAGCTCAGATCACGATTTCGACACCACAAAGCGAAGATGTTTTGATCTCAGAAACAACTCGAGTATGCTCACCAAAATTCATGCGATTTTGAGACTCCAATCGGAGTGGCCTTGATGATGCCCTAGATGAAGCGAAGACCTACTCTCATGCCAATTGTTGGAGTTAGACATCTGCGAAAGCGTGCGAATCACACAAGGAAGAAGAAGACGCTTGGAGCACAACACACAATACTGAATTGTAACTAGAGAAATAAGTAAGCACTTATTGCCACTCATAAGTTAGAATTGGTTTGCATGTAGCTAATGACTGCCAACAGAACCAAAGGGAACCAAAGTGAACCAAGAAAACCATGAGTGCTAGGGAAGCCAAAGATGCCCAAGTTATGCCATAGTTATATGCCTGAGTTAAGGCCTTGGAGTAGGCCAAAGGAGTAACAGAACGATAACCAAATTTGATAAATGAACTTGATAAATTAGCTTGATAAACTAACTTGATAACAGAACCGATCTCCAATAGTGAACAATGCACAATGAACATGGTGAGCATAGGGGTTCAGTGGGTACAGTGACTACAGTGAGTTGAGTGAGCAGAGTGAGCATAGGGGGCCCAGTGGGTACAGTGAGTGGTAAGCACAATGAGCACAAGGGGTGCAAGGAGTACACTGAGCGCAGTAGACACAAGTGGTGCAAGGAGTACATTGAGCACAGTAGGCACAAGGGGTACATTAAGTACAAAAAATACAAAGATTACATGCTTTGATACCATTATTGACCTTTGGATCCCATATACATACTTACATAAAGGATAGTATGGAAACAAAATCTCAGAAAAATACTCAGAGAATAGAAAGATGAAAGGGACTAGACACTAGATTGGGTAAATTCTCCCCCTACATACTCAAATGAACAAGTCTATCAGAGTATGTGTATTTATGGGTATTTTTTATTACATCCTGAATAGAAGATACATGAAAAGGACACTTCAAAAAGAATGCTTTTACAAAAAAAAACTACTTTATTTACAAAATCATGATCTACTATTTTTACACAAACCTCGCTTTCTAAAGCGATGTATTATTTTTTTTTAAATAACTAAAATACTATCTTCTAAATATCTCCAAAAATATTTGAATAAGTCCATGCATGTTCAAACCCTCATGAGTCTTCACCTGCTAAATCAAAACACAAATCACATTAAAACACTCAAGACATTAAACTCCATATAACATTCCATTATTCCATAAAGTATAACAACATCTTTGTTTATGAATTCAAAAACTAAGATAGTTATGCAAAACACTTATGTTATTTACATCAAAGGTATGCTAAAGTTGTGCTTCAAAATAAAAAGGTATGAACCCTTGGAACCTCTTATGATCATATCATCAACATATATGATAATAATAATCAAAACATCTTTCTCACCTTTAACATAAAGAGTAGGAGTCGCATCTGCGTTTTCAAAAACAATAGATAAAACATAGACATGTATCTTCTCATACTAAGATCATGGTTCCTCATTTAAACCATATAAACCTTTGATGTGCTTGTACACTAAATGCTCTTTATATCTCTTCAAAACCTTCTGGCTATTGTACACAAACATCTTCATGTAGATCACACTTAAGAAATGTTGTTTTGATATTTAACTAGTATACTTTCCAACCATATAATGCAGCTAAAGAAAGTACTATCGTGACTATTGTCATTATAGGTGTAGGAGAAAAAGTATCATCATAGTCAATACCTTTCTTTTGTGCATAACATTTGACTAATAATCTTGATTTATACTTTTCTATGGTACCATCTGCTTTTTTTTTTGAAGATCCACTTGACACGAGTAGCTTTTTGAACTTTCAGTAACTCACAAAGCTTCTAGGTTTGATTCTTATGAAGAGAATCAATCTCTTCTTGCATAGCTTTCTTCCATACATGACTATGTAGTGCATCTTGAACACTAGATGGTTCATTCTCAATAAAAATAAGAGCTCAAATATCATTCATCTCAAAATCTATAGCATAATCTACGTACTCTATTTGCTATCTCCTAGTTTTTCTTTTGGTTCTTTTTGTGTATTTGTTTTTACCATTTTCTTCCAAGTTTGATATAACCACTTCATGTATTCCTGAAAAGTGACAGAATCCTATCTATTTCTTCATTGTCTCTTTCTTTTGGAGCTCCAAAACCTTCTGCAACTTCATAAATTGAAACATCATGAGGTACTAATGATACTAGGTACTAATGTAGGTAATAAAATTCTCTCTTTACCTTTATCAAGTGCATATCTTAGGTCTTAAGAAGCTTCATAAGCCCCCTTGTATGGCTGAATATAAGAATACAAATTTCTTCTGAGAAATGAATTGTCATCTGCTTTTATGAATTTTGGAATCTCTTCCTTCTTATCATAAATCTAACTTTCTACAATGTATGCATTGTGTGAGATTAGGATATCACCTATATCTGGAACAAAGGATCTATAGACATTGCTTTCCATTGCATAACCAATAAAGATAACTTTAATCAATTTTACATCAAGCTTCACACAATCCTTCTTCTCAATGTGAACATTAGCTAGGGAGCCCAAAACTTTGAAACGACTCACAGTAGGTTTCTTCCTATAATACGCTTCATAAGGTCTAATGATCTTCAAAGCTTTTTTGAAAGACTTATTCTGAATGTGATTAGTTTTATGTACTACATCGTACTATCCATCATCTTAACAAGTATCCTATTATTTATCTCTGCAACACCATTTTCTTCCCATGTATAAGAAATAGTGAGTTGATGGAAGAAAGATTTTTGGATGACATCATACTATGCATCCTCTTAACAAGTATCCTATTATTTCTCTCTACAACACCCTTCTGCTCCTGTGTATAAGCAATAGTGAGTTGATGAGAGATACCTTTCTCTTCAAGAGAAGACTTAAATTTATACATATGTACTCTTCTCCTCTATCACGTCTTAAAATCTGGATCTTTGACTCACTTTCATTTTCAACCATAGCTATGAACTTCTCAAAAGTAGGTAAACACTATAACTAGCATTAAGACCACAAATGCACCAATATCTTGAGAAATCATCTGTTAAAGAAACAAAGCACCTAAAATCTTGAATAGAATATGTTCTCATTAGACCATTCACATCTGAATGTATGATCTAAAACTTCCTTGTGGCCATGATATATCCATGCTTCTTGAAAGCAAGTTTGTGAAGCTTTCAGTCAAGACATCCACCACATGAATCTACATGATCTCGTAAAGCAAAGGTAGGAACACTCTCCACCATACCTTGATCTTTGATATGGTTGAGAGTTTCATAACTAATATGAACAAATCAAGTATGCCATAACTTCATGTTCTACTTAGGTGTACTCAACCTAGCAACATTAGGATGACTTATTTTGGACACTATAAACATGCCACTTCTATCTTCACCTTGAAGTAGACAATGCTCTTCATGAGGTGAGAGGATCTAACATGAATCTTTCTTAAAAACAACTTTACAACCATCTGAAAAGAAAGTAGAGATAGAAACCAAATTCTTCTTCTTTTGTGGAACATAATGAATATTCTAAATTGTAAAATTTCCACCTACTCCAGACTTTAGGTTCACTTCTCCAACACCAACAACATCATAATCATGAGCATTTGGAATGGTCACTCTTCTAACTGAAGGATAAGAAAGGAAAGAAAATACCTTTCTACAACCAATCATATTCTTAGTAGCTTCAAAATAAAAAATCCAAGGATTATCTAAGATTGCATTTCATGCTACTTAATCAAAAGCAAATCTTTAATAGTAACACATGCATATGAAACTAAATTTGAAGATCTAGGTTTTGAATCATCTTCAACACTATTACCAGATGGTCTTTTCGTCTCATAAAACATCGTTGCTTTGTATTTTGTTATGTAATGACCTAGCCTGTTATAGTAATGGCATACTCCTTTCTTTGTTCTCGATATAGTTGATGAATTTTTTTTGGAATTAGAGGAAGCATTTGGGGAGGGCCTAGAAGACTTATGATTAGAAGACTTACTTTCCTTCTTCGATGGCTGACTCTTCTTCTCCTTGTTTGTCTGCTTCTTCTTCTTTCCCTTGGACAATAATACCATGGCTTCATCATTCCTTCCATATCTTTTCGTTGATCTTCTTCTTGAAGTAACATGAATTGTAGTTCTTCAATTGAACTTCTGTATATCCTGTAGAGAGAGAGATATAAAGAAGTCACAAAAGCATGACATAAAGATTGACATGAGTTTGGAAGTGTGTTTAGCATCTCTTTATCTGAAATATTTACTCCAATATTGAGTAACTGATCTCATAAATATTTCCAATTCAAAATGTGTTACTGAAGTGATTCACAAACTTTCATCTTTGTGGTTGCTAGATGTCTCATTATGTGAACTTTCTTAGAAGGTTTTCTACTCTGATAGAGATTCTCCAACTCCAACCAAGCATGTCAAGAGGTTCTACATGACCAAATTTGAGGTATAATATGCCTCTTGAATCCCATAGCAATATATAAGAGTATTTTTGCATCCCTTGAATCCCATTTGCAATTGCTTTCTCTAGTTAATAATATGGATATAGTTCTAAGGCATCTCTTGTAGCTTTTTGGGCGTCCATAATGGCTATCTTGGCTTGGGTGATGGCATTTGATTCTTGTGAGTAATCTAGCCTGCTCTTAGTATGTCACTCACTAATAATACAGATTCATATTTGTGGTGGTGCCACAATGCCACTCCCATTTTTAGGTTGTGCTCAAGCCTTAATTTCTCCTCTATTTTTCTTGCAGTGTGGTTGCGCTCTTACAACCCGTGACTCTTGGCAAGATTTCTAGTTCCCTAATAAGCATTTCTACTCAAAGATGAGGAATTTCTTCATGATTTCTTCTTGATGCTTGAATCCACTATATCCACTTTAATAAGTTTCATCCAATTAACTAAAACTTTCCATGGTTCTAGACTTATTTTATTTTCTAAAGGATTACGTTCAGCAACTTGGGGCACTATCATGGCCTCTATATGCCTAGACCCTCATTCTAAGCCCTTTTATACATTTCTGTAGACCCTTAAAACGTTGCAAAAAAAAAAATTGAATAAAAGCCTTCCCAGGATGGATAAATGAAAAAGGATGATGCCCATGTTTTTAAAGGAAAATATTTTCCTTATTTGATGTGATCTTCTTGTCATTAGAAGTATGAAATATGTTTTTTGAAGCCCTAATGCTCTTTGGTGCTCTTCTAGAGCTAAGTTGCCTGAAAAAGTCCCACTTTTGCAACTAATGATTTCCTTCAGAGTATCGAAATCATTTTTTGAAATTGGCTTCTTCTCTGATGTTTAACAAGGATTAATTGGATGGCACTTTCTTTCCACCTATATTTTCCCATAAATACCAATCCATCCTTGGATAATCATGTTTAGTCCATGCAACATGTCATGAATCATAAAGTGAAATGATCAATGTTTTCTGACATATCAACGAGATCAATACCTCTCCATAACTCTTGGATGAGAGGAGAGACATATACGCTGATGCATTTGACTTGTTGTTTTCATGAAAATAAAAGTAAGAGCATTAAATTTTCCTTCTCAAGTTGAAGATCATAGTTCATGTACATATTCATTGAATAATAAAACTAAAAGTTCAATTTACTTATAGTAAATAATCCTTGCATCAATAGGACATGGTGATGGATAAAGTTCTCGTTGATTATAATGTGATTGTACAAGAAACACGATATTAATATAAAAAATTGATTTCATTTAGTTAGTTTAAAAAGATCAGATACTGAGAAAGTGAGAGAGATGGATGAAAAAGATACAAAAGAATACACAGACATGGATATTTACATAAATACAAACATGCACATAGATACAAACATTAGTGCATACACAAAGGCGCACATATTCATACACTCACACATACATATACACAAACATAAACACATAAAAACATGCACATGCATGTACACATGCATAAATTCACACAAACACCCACACACATATGCAAATATACACATACTCACACACATATACATGGACACACGCTTACATTCACACATGCACATATGCGCACACATATTCACATGCATGTATATAATTTTAAAGTAAAATTGTATATTGATGGAATTTCTTTTTGGTTTTGAAATTCCAACTCCAACAAATATTGCCTTTTGGATACACATAAGAGAAATCGGACATACCACTTGAGACATGGAAATATATTCTCAAAAAGATACCTCTAGAAGAAAGGTTTTTATCAGTAGTAGAAGGTATGTACAAGAGTTAATATGAATGTGATTTGTAATCCTCATATGTATTCTAAATATGTACATTTAACAATTCAGCTTTGTTTTTTTAAATAATTATTGATAGCGACAAAAACTAAAATTCAAGTAGATGGCACGTCATGTTTAAGTTCTATGAGGAAAGAGGATTTTTGTTGTGACATTCGTAAATATATGTATTATTTATTTTTATTATTGACAACAATGATCATTAACTTTTTTTATTTGATTCAATGTAGGGTAGGATTATGATCAAAACCCTACAAATAGGGAACTAGTGCTTGCTTCATATTTTGGATATCACTCTTTGAGTCAAAACATATAAGATCATCGAAATCATTTTGTGCGTGTTCTTAAATTCGATATTATTTACTTTTCTTTTCATTTTTATATATTTATACTTTATGCCCTTAGCCCGAAAACTAAACACCACATGAGAGTGATGATCAAAATATAGTTGATTCTCATCATTCACATAATACTTTCTACGTACTACATACGGTGGTACACACACACACACACACATACATATATATATATATATATATATATATATATATATATATATATATATATATATATATATATATATATATATATATATATTGTAGTTATGTTTAAAATTTCTATATGGTTTCATTTCATAATCGTCGTAATTTTAGAGTGTTCATATTTTAACATAATTTGTTAAAGTACAATAGAGCGCTGGAATTGAATAATGACTTTTATTCAAGTTTCTTGTAATGCGATCTATTTCATTTAGTGTATCATTCATAAATATATGTATGTGTATGCATGTATATATGTTATATATATATATATATATATATATATATATATATATATATATATATATATATATATATATATATATATATATATATATATATATGTATGTATGTTTTTATATGTACGTGTGCTTGCGTACGTACATAGCTATATGTGTATTTGATTGTTAATGTATGTATGTTTTTGTATATGTATGTATGTACAGACGTATATTTGTATGCTTACTTGTTCATATATATATATATATATATATATATATATATATATATATATATATATTATTTTTGTACATTTGAATATATCCATGCAAATATGTTTGAATGTATGAATGTATGCATGCATTTGTGTATGAAGATATCAATGTATTCTTATAAGTATGTAAATATGCATGTATATATGTGTACATGTATGTATGTTTGTATGAATGAATGTATGTATGTAGTGTATGTATGCATGCCATACAGGAATTGCACGAGGATCGTCAGAGAAGAGCAGAGAAGCCCAGCGCTTTTGTCTTGTGGATTTCATGGTAAACAAGAGGCGAGGGTTGAAGCTTTGGCAAGTAGTTCCTCTGGAGGAGTACGCAATGCTCGCAGAGAATTTCCTCCCCCGTTAGAAATCCACACAATCCGGCAGATAGGCTCTAATGGCGAGACCCTTCCTCGTTGCACGGTGCAGAGGGTCTTCGAAGAGATGGCAGATTGATTTTGATTTAAACGCAGAAGTCTAGAAGCGATTGACGATTGCTGTTACGGCTCTATCACCCTGACCAAAGCTTTGAGTTCGCCTCCGACGCTGAACACAAAGCTGATATTGATCTTTCCCATCAAAGCTCGTGATACAGGAATTGCACGAGGATCGTCAGAGAAGAGCAGAGAAGCCCAGCGCTTTTGTATTGTGGATTTGATGGTAAACAAGAGGCGAGGGTTCAGGCTTCGGCAAGTAGTTCCTCTGGAGGAGTACGCAATGTTCGCAGAGAATTTCCTCCCCAGTTAGAAATCCACACAGTCCGGCAGATAGGCTCTAATGGCGGGACGCTTCCTCGTCGCACGGTGCAGAGGGTGTGTTTCAAGCCCATTCGAAGAGATGGCACATTGATTTTGATTGAAACGCAGAAGCCTTCTGTAACTGCCTACATGCAAGCTTCTAGAAGGGATGGACGATTGCAATTGCGGCTCTATCACCCAGACGAAACCTTCATGTCGGAAACTAACGCAGACACTCAACATGCATGCGACCGGCAGGTACTAGCCCCATTGTCGAACGCTGAGGGCATCCGCTCTTGTGAGGTTGACCTGATGACTAGCAGAACTAACCAGCTGCCTCAACTCTTTGAGTTCGCCTCCGATGCCGAACACCAAGCTTATATTGATCTTACACATCAACCCTTTCGATACAGGAATCGCACAATGATCCTCAAAGAAGAGCAGAGAAGCCCAGTGCCTTTGTCTTGTGGAGTTAATGGTAGACAAGAGCCGAAGGTTCAAGCTTCGGCAACTAGTTCCTATGGAGGAGTACGCAATGCGCGCAGAGAATTTCCTCCCCCGTTAGAAATCCCCCGTTGCGGCTCTATCACCCTGACGAAATCTTCATGTCGGAAACGAACGCAGACACTCAACATGTATGCGACCATTGTCGAAGAAGGACAGCCTTAAAGAGAAACAATTGAACCAATCACAAAGGCAATATTTGTTTCGAAGGAATTCACATCAGTTCCATTATTTCGACCTTCGCGCAGGTTCTGAGAATCGCCGGGACCACCAGATCAGCGATAAGCTTCATGAATCAAATTCTAAGCTGCTTGCTTAACGATCGGCCGGCAAGGAGCGCTTACAGATTATACGAAGCTTGCAATGCAGACAAACACTCTTAAATTCTGATATGGATTGCTCACTTCAGAATGAAGGAACGACGACATTCTATTGTAACAAATTTTTGTCCTCTAACTTCTCTAACTTCCAATGATTTTGTCTCTTTCTTGTCCCGAGCACTCCAAGTGTATGTATGTATTTGTGTTTATTGGAGATAATAATATCCTCATTTTTGGGAAGACGGAGGTCAGCATTCTTTTTTAAGATGAAGGTTGGACGTGAGCCGATATTTTATCCACTAATGAAAGTAATGTCTTCACACTAAATGAATGAATATTGTCTCCGAGTTCTTAATGTGACCTCTTGCAGGACCAATCCCTAGATAGGAACACGGTTCAGGGTTAAAGAGGGGTGATTACCAAGGGTTAAAGAGGTAGGATGATAAGTGGGGTGATTACCAAGGGTTAAATGGTCAGAAAGTTGGAATATTAGGATGCTAAAAAGATTGACTTCTTACTGAAACAAATGTGCTACTTAGCTGATGGGCCTAACCAATCCTAATTTTCTAAGATGTTGTGCTTTGAGACTTAAAACTATTGTTGCTTTGTACGTTTATGCATCTGTCTCTCTCTCTCTCTCTCTCTCTCTCTCTCTCTCTCTCTCTCAAGGTTATCCCAAGGTCTGAGTTATTTATAGTTATCACAAAGAATAAGACAGACCATCACTCCTTAAAGCAGATACGACCCAAATGGAATAGTGTAAACAAATTCAATTTTTGTAATGTAAATACGAATATTAACATATCTTGAAAACCCTTTGTGTGTTGCATTCATTAGAAAAGAATGGAAATATATTACCTGTGTAGAACGCACTGCGTGGAACATCGAACATGCATGCATACGTAGATGGAGTGGTGGAGCTCATGAAGCTCGGAAATATTCTCAATATGGATTTTGGTAATCTTATCAGTGGGGCACAATTCAGACATCTGTATCTAACATTTAGAGCCGCACAATTTGAATGAGCCATGGAAAACACGCTACTTCTTTTTGAAATGCTTGGAAGAATATGAAGCTTCAATTCTGTTTAAGCCATGATTAGAATTGGCGAGTTGGAATCAATGAGAATGTTTCCACTTGGTTTACCATTGCATGCATCAAGTGTATAGAAGCGATATTATGTATACTTAAATAAAGAATACACTTTGTCATGAAAATTAGAAGTGTTGCTTACCTTTCCATTACACACTCTAAATTAAATCTCTCTTTTCATTCACATCAGTATATAATCAATCCATGAAAGGATATATTATTATACTCTCATTATCATCAGTATTACCCCTATTTCCAATGTTTCTTTGTCTTCTACGTTAAAGTTTTCAAATTTCCTATTCATATTCATTGATGAATGTTGGCATGCATGTATTACTATATGCAATAAAAGTGGAAATATCATTTTTCTCTAGAACTTAGATTTTAAAAAACATCTCCCTTGTATGATAATACCTTAGCTATCAAATTTGAAGAAGCCTCATTGGCCCATGCATGTGGAATTTCTTCATCAACTCTCTCAAGATATTCATTGAAATAATACATGCAATTGTCAAGCATCCATCACTCTACCATGGAACCTTCATGTTTTGCTCTTTGTCACAGATAAAATTTCAATATATCTAAAACTCTCTTGTCCCAAAGCATCCATCGCATGCTTAAAACTTTCGAAATCTACATTTCATCCATAAGATGGATGATCAAAAGGACTTGTATATAAACAAAATAAGTTGCAAGATCTTTCTCCATCTAAACCATTAACTCTCTACGTTCATGTTTCTTTTGTGGGATTAAATCTCTACCGATATCATTTCATGTAATCCACCTACTATTAAATTATGGACTTAGTTGTGAAGAAATTAATTAATAAAAGAGAAATACCAAATAGTCTTTTATACTAAAACAAAAAGATTGATAATTACCTTGTGATAAATCCAAGCCACTAGATCACATCTCCTACTTAGTTTTTGCACATCCATTGATAAGACTAAATAGATTATGTTTCACAAAGTTATGGAGAACATGTGTCTTTAACCCCACTAACTTCTTGTCATCGAAAGGAAACATTTTTCTTATATGTTGTTCCATAGGTTGTTTCATTTCTTCATTCTATTGTGTGTTCTAATGTATAGAGATGTTGCCATAATTTAAAAAAAAAACCAAAATTCTTGAATGTGTTCATAGGACCATGAAGATTAGAGATCTTTAACTCTCTCCAATATTCCAAAGAATACCATATTGACACGTTCTCCATTAGTTACCATTTTTCTTTGCCTCTCCTCCTCTCATTATAACATTCTTTATCATCATTGAAGAATTTTTATTGTTGATCCATATGATGTACTTTTTTCCATTTAAGACACGAGCACATTTTGAATGCTTAGGTTCTTTTTCCATTAAATGTACTTTTCTTTTGCATTATAATGGATAATCATTAGGGAAAGTGCATCGATGTCAAAGATCTATTTTTCTTTACTATTTCTACTGTAAAATGATGTTAATAAATCACCATAATAAGGACAAGGTGTGGGAAAAGGGGTGGGTCTCAATAAGAATCAATCAGAGGTTTGTATGATCTTCCATTACATGGACCTTAGCATACACACCTTAATACTCAAAAAGATGATAAGTGATGATAGATAAAGAATAGACAATATCTTTTGAAGTGTGTGGTTAACTAGGAGGATCACCCACACTATCTTATATTCCAATGGAAAATTACAATAAATGAATATGGTACAAACTCACAATATCTTAATCTAGGAAAAAATAGGAACTAGATACAAAAGATTGTGCACCTACAAGGTATTAAGAGTGTGTGTATGTGAGAATATGGAGAATATGAACACTTTAGAACTCTTTTAGAGGAAGCCTAAATTCTAATTAGCTTAAATCAAAAACTCATGAATGAACAAGTGAGGAGAGATGTAGACTTGTTTATCACAATACGTTAGCTGATATGAACTCCTGTAAATGTCTCTAGATATATAGCAAAACTCCTCCTAGACTATAAGAACTCCTCCTCTAATCACCTCCAAGATCACCAAAGATCTCCAATGCTAGAGCTTGTGGAAGCTTGGTTAATGCTTAACAATGATAAAAGACTTGTTTATATAAGTTTACGCATCCTATGAAAAGCAATCTTAAATGATATTCTTTACTGAAAAACTATAATCCTATGCGATAAGAATCTCCTATCGAAAATAAAAAAGTCCACTTTTGCAATCAATAGAAAAAATCTTCACTAAAGTTATCACGTGACTGTGCTGTTGAAACAAGAAATTGAACCTTGGTAGGAAGAATGAAAGGTGATTGTATGAACTAATGCACCTAGCACCTTTTTTTGTAAGGTTTCTACAAAGAAAAATTTATATAGCTACTATTTGAGGAGTTTTGGATAACCATTTTGACTTGTTTGCAACAATCACTCCTTCAACGTCATAATGGTACAAGAACCTACAAAACATCTTAGATCTCAAAATATATCCTTTAATTGCATTCTATTGAATCTTAAGCTGATTGTGCATGAACTTGGATACTCAAGAGACTCCAAACTAAATGCCTAGTTGTGTATTACATAGATCTATCAAGAAAACAACTAGTGGACTATATAATGTAGAATCAAAAGGTACTAAATCTGCTTTCTACTATAATGACACATTCACATCCATAGGTGTCTGCATGGGTTTGGAGTGTGTCATCTCAAACCTTTTGAATACTGTAGAGGAGGTACTAGGCTGCCTACTTTTAACTGGAGCAGGCAATATGCACTTCCAGTACTTCGCCTACTCAAGGGAGGTTATCCTTAGGGAAGTATACCCTTCAAAATTCCTGTGAGCAAGCACGTTCATAGTAGATGCTCGGTGTAGGAAAAAGAAATGCTCTTAAAGTTGATGCTCTAGGCAAACATGCCATTCGAGAACTAAACAGAATCAATACAAGAGATCCATCCAATACATACAATGAACACAACTAGATGACGACTTTCACTAATCACTACAAAGGTATGAAGACCTGCTCTCTCTCTCTCTCTCTCTCTCTCTCTCTCTCTCTCTCTCTCTCTCTCTCTCTCTCTCTCTCTCTCTCTCTCTCTCTCTCTCTCTCTCTCTCTCTCTCTCTCTCTCTCTCTCCCTCTCCCTCTCCCTCTCCCTCTCCCTCTCCCTCTCCCTCTCCCTCTCCCTCTCCCTCTCCCTCTCCCTCTCCCTCTCCCTCTCTCTCGCTCTCTCTCTCTCTCTCTCTCTCTCTCTCTCTCTCTCTCTCTCTCTCTCTCTCTCTCTCTCTCTCTCTCTCTCTCTCTCTCTCTCTCTCTCTCTCTCTCTCTCTCTCTCTCTCTCTCTCTCTCTCTCTCTCTCTCTCTCTCTCTCTCTCTCTCTCTCTCTCTCTCTCTCTCTCTCTCTATCTCTCTCTCTCTCTCTCTCTCTCTCTCTCTCTCTCTCTCTCTCTCTCTCTCTCTCTCTCTCTCTCTCTCTCTCTCTCTCTCTCTCTCTCTCTCAAGGTTCTTCCTCTGAGAATTTTGACATTAGTTTTTCTATGCCATTATTTATACATGAAGCAAAAAACTGAGATTCTTGAAGATTAATTTATCCCAAGGTCTGAGTTATTTATAGTTATCACAAAGAATAAGATAGACCATCACTACTTAAAGCAGATACGACCCAAATGGAATAGTGTAAACAAATTCAATTTTTGTAATGTAAATACGAATATTAACATATCTTGAAAACCCTTTGTGTGTTGCATTCATTAGAAAAGAATGGAAATATATTACCTGTGTAGAACGCACTGCGTGGAAAATCGAACATGCATGCATACGTAGATGGAGTGGTGGAGCTCATGAAGCTCGAAAATATTCTCAATATGGATTTTGGTAATCTTATCAGTGGGGCACAATCCAGACATCTGTATCTAACATTTAGAACCGCATAATTTGAATGAGTCTATCTCTTTCAATAGCTCTTTCGATAGCCATGGAAAACAAGCTACTTCTTTTTGAAATGCTTGGAAGAATATGAAGCTTCATTTTTGTTTAAGCCATGATTAGAATTGGCGAGTTGGAATCAAAGAGAATGTTTCCACTTGGTTTACCATTGCATGCATCAAGTGGATAGAAGTGATATTAGGTATACTTAAAAAAAGAATACACTTTGTCATGAAAATTAGAAGTGTTGTTTACCTTTCCATCACACACTCTAAATTAAATCTCTCTCTTCACTCACATCAGTATATAACCAATCCATGAAAGGATATATTATTATACTCTCATTATCATCAGTATTACCCCTATTTCCAATGTTTCTTTGTCTTCTACGTTAAAGTTTTTAAATTTCCTATTCATATTCATTGATGAATGTTGGCATGCATGTATTACTATATGCAATAAAAGTGGAAATATCATTTCTCTATGGAACTTAGATTTTAAAAAACATCTCCCTTGTATGATAATACCTTAGCTATCAAATTTGAAGAAGCCTCATTGGCCCATGCATGTGGAACTTCTTCATCAACTCTCTCAAGATATTCATTGAAATAATACATACAATTGTCAAGCATCCATCATTGTACCATGGAACCTTCATGTTTTGCTCTTTGTCACAGATAAAATTTCAATATATCTAAAAATCTCTTGTCCCAAAGCATCCATCGCATGCTTAAAACTTTCAAAATCTACATTTCATCCATAAGATGGATGATCAAAAGGAATTCTATATAAACAAAATAAGTTGCAAGATCTTTCTCCATCAAAAACATTAGCTCTCTACGTTCATGTTTCTTTTGTGGGATTGAATCTTTACCGATATCATTTGATGTAATCCACCTACTATTAAATTATGGACTTAATTGTGAAGAAATTAATTAAAAAGAGAAATACCAAATAATCTTTTATACTAAAACAAAAAGATTGATAATTACCTTGTGATAAATCCAAGCCACTAGATCACATCTCCTACTTAGTTTTTGCACATCCTTTAATAAGACTAGATAGATTATGTTTCACAAAGTTATGGAGAACATGTGTCTTTAACCCCACTTACTTCTTGTCATCCAAAGTCAACATTATGCTGGTATGTTGTTCCATAGGTTGTTTCATTTCTTCATTCTATTGTGTGTTCTAATGTATAGAGATGTTGCCATAATTAAAAAAAAAAACCAAAATTCTTGAACGTGTTCATAGGACCATGAAGATTAGAAATCTTTAACTCTCTCCAATATTCCAAAGAATACCATATTGACACGTTCTCCATTAGTCACCATTTTCCATTGCCTCTCCTCCTCACATTATAACATTCTTATCATCATTGAAGATTTTTTATTGTTGATCCATATGATGTACTTTTTTCCATTTAAGACACCAGTACATTTTGAATGCTAAGGTTTTTTTTCCATTAAATGTACTTTTTTTTGCATTATAATAAATAATCATTAGCGAAAGTGCATCGATGTCAAAGATCTATTTTTCTTTACTATTTCTACTGTAAAATGATGTTAATAAATCACCTTGATAAGGACAAGGTGTGGGAAAAGGGGTGGGTCTCAATAAGAATCAATCACAAGTTTATAGGATCTTCCACTACATGGACCTTAGCATACACACTTTAATACTCAAAAAGATGATAAGTGATGATAGATAAAGAATAGACAATATCTTTTGAAGTGTGTGGTAAACTAGGAGGATCACCCACACTATCTTATATTCCAATGGAAAACAATAAATGAATATGGTACAAACTCACAATATCTTAATCTAGGAGAAAATAGGAACTAGATACAAAAGATTGTGCACCTACAAGGTATTAAGAGTGTGTGTATGTGAGAATATGGAGAATATGAACACTTTAGAACTCTTTTAGAGGAAGCCTGAATTCTAATTAGCCTAAATCAAAAACTCATGAATGTACAAGTGAGGAGAGATGTAGACTTGTTTATCACAATACGTTAGCTGATATGAACTCCTGTAGATGTCTCTGAATATATAGCAAACTCCTCCTAGACTATAAGAACTCCTCCTCTAATCACCTCCAAGATCACCAAAGATCTCCAATGCTAGAGCTTGTGGAAGCTTGGTTAATGCTTAACAATGATAAAAGACTTGTTTATATAAGTTTATGCATCCTATGAAAAGCAATCTTAAATGATATTCTTTGCTGAAAAACTATAATCCTATGCGATAAGAATCTCCTATCGAAAATAAAAAAGTCTTTTGCAATCAATAGAAAAAATCTTCACTAAAGTTATCACGTGACTGTGCTGTTGAAACAAGAAATTGAACCTTGGTAGGAAGAATGAAAGGTGATTGTATGAACTAATGCACCTAGCACCTTTTTTTGTAAGGTTTCTACAAAGAAAAATTTATATAGCTACTATTTGAGGAGTTTTGGATAACCATTTTGACTTGTTTGCAACAATCACTCCTTCAACGTCATAATGGTACAAGAACCTACAAAACATCTTAGGTCTCAAAATATATCCTTTAATTGCATTCTATTGAATCTTAAGCTGATTGTGCATGAACTTGGATACTCAAGAGACTCCAAACTAAATGCCTAGTTGTTTATTACATAGATCTATCAAGAAAACAACTAGTGGACTATATAATGTAGAATCAAAAGGTACTAAATCTGCTTTCTACTATAATGACACATTCACATCCATAGGTGTCTGCATGGGTTTGGAGTGTGTCATCTCAAACCTTTTGAATACTGTAGAGGAGGTACTAGGCTGCCTACTTTTAACTGGAGCAGGCAATATGCACTTCCAGTACTTCGCCTACTCAAGGGAGGTTATCCTTAGGGAAGTATACCCTTCAAAATTCCTGTGAGCAAGCACGTTCATAGTAGATGCTCGGTGTAGGAAAAAGAAATGCTCTTAAAGGTGATGCTCTAGGCAAACATGCCATTCGAGAACTAAACAGAATCAATACAAGAGATCCATCCAATACATACAATGAACACAACTAGATGACGACTTTCACTAATCACTACAAAGGTATGAAGACCTGCTCTCTCTCTCTCTCTCTCTCTCTCTCTCTCTCTCTCTCTCTCTCTCTCTCTCTCTCTCTCTCTCTCTCTCTCTCTCTCTCTCCCTCTCCCTCTCCCTCTCCCTCTCCCTCTCCCTCTCCCTCTCCCTCTCCCTCTCCCTCTCTCTCGCTCTCTCTCTCTCTCTCTCTCTCTCTCTCTCTCTCTCTCTCTCTCTCTCTCTCTCTCTCTCTCTCTCTCTCTCTCTCTCTCTCTCTCTCTCTCTCTCTCTCTCTCTCTCTCTCTCTCTTTCAAGGTTTGACATTAGTTTTTCTATGCCATTATTTATACATGAAGCGAAAAACTGAGATTCTTGAAGATTAATTTATCCCAAGGTCTAAGTTATTTATAGTTATCACAAAGAATAAGATAGACCATCACTACTTAAAGCAGATACGACCCAAATGGAATAGTGTAAACAAATTCAATTTTTGTAATGTAAATACGAATATTAACATATCTTGAAAACCCTTTGTGTGTTGCATTCATTAGAAAAGAATGGAAATATATTACCTGTGTAGAACGCACTGCGTGGAACATCGAACATGCATGCATACGTAGATGGAGTGGTGGAGCTCATGAAGCTCGGAAATATTCTCAATATGGATTTTGGTAATCTTATCAGTGGGGCACAATTCAGACATCTGTATCTAACATTTAGAGCCGCACAATTTGAATGAGCCATGGAAAACACGCTACTTCTTTTTGAAATGCTTGGAAGAATATGAAGCTTCAATTCTGTTTAAGCCATGATTAGAATTGGCGAGTTGGAATCAATGAGAATGTTTCCACTTGGTTTACCATTGCATGCATCAAGTGTATAGAAGCGATATTATGTATACTTAAATAAAGAATACACTTTGTCATGAAAATTAGAAGTGTTGCTTACCTTTCCATTACACACTCTAAATTAAATCTCTCTTTTCATTCACATCAGTATATAATCAATCCATGAAAGGATATATTATTATACTCTCATTATCATCAGTATTACCCCTATTTCCAATGTTTCTTTGTCTTCTACGTTAAAGTTTTCAAATTTCCTATTCATATTCATTGATGAATGTTGGCATGCATGTATTACTATATGCAATAAAAGTGGAAATATCATTTTTCTCTAGAACTTAGATTTTAAAAAACATCCCCCTTGTATGATAATACCTTAGCTATCAAATTTGAAGAAGCCTCATTGGCCCATGCATGTGGAATTTCTTCATCAACTCTCTCAAGATATTCATTGAAATAATACATGCAATTGTCAAGCATCCATCACTCTACCATGGAACCTTCATGTTTTGCTCTTTGTCACAGATAAAATTTCAATATATCTAAAACTCTCTTGTCCCAAAGCATCCATCGCATGCTTAAAACTTTCGAAATCTACATTTCATCCATAAGATGGATGATCAAAAGGACTTGTATATAAACAAAATAAGTTGCAAGATCTTTCTCCATCTAAACCATTAGCTCTCTACGTTCATGTTTCTTTTGTGGGATTAAATCTCTACCGATATCATTTCATGTAATCCACCTACTATTAAATTATGGACTTAATTGTGAAGAAATTAATTAATAAAAGAGAAATACCAAATAATCTTTTATACTAAAACAAAAAGATTGATAATTACCTTGTGATAAATCCAAGCCACTAGATCACATCTCCTACTTAGTTTTTGCACATCCATTGATAAGACTAAATAGATTATGTTTCACAAAGTTATGGAGAACATGTGTCTTTAACCCCACTAACTTCTTGTCATCGAAAGGAAACATTTTTCTTATATGTTGTTCCATAGGTTGTTTCATTTCTTCATTCTATTGTGTGTTCTAATGTATAGAGATGTTGCCATAATTTAAAAAAAAAAACCAAAATTCTTGAATGTGTTCATAGGACCATGAAGATTAGAGATCTTTAACTCTCTCCAATATTCCAAAGAATACCATATTGACACGTTCTCCATTAGTTACCATTTTCCTTTGCCTCTCCTCCTCTCATTATAACATTCTTTATCATCATTGAAGAATTTTTATTGTTGATCCATATGATGTACTTTTTTCCATTTAAGACACGAGCACATTTTGAATGCTTAGGTTCTTTTTCCATTAAATGTACTTTTCTTTTGCATTATAATGGATAATCATTAGGGAAAGTGCATCGATGTCAAAGATCTATTTTTCTTTACTATTTCTACTGTAAAATGATGTTAATAAATCACCATAATAAGGACAAGGTGTGGGAAAAGGGGTGGGTCTCAATAAGAATCAATCAGAGGTTTGTATGATCTTCCATTACATGGACCTTAGCATACACACCTTAATACTCAAAAAGATGATAAGTGATGATAGATAAAGAATAGACAATATCTTTTGAAGTGTGTGGTTAACTAGGAGGATCACCCACACTATCTTATATTCCAATGGAAAATTACAATAAATGAATATGGTACAAACTCACAATATCTTAATCTAGGAAAAAATAGGAACTAGATACAAAAGATTGTGCACCTACAAGGTATTAAGAGTGTGTGTATGTGAGAATATGGAGAATATGAACACTTTAGAACTCTTTTAGAGGAAGCCTAAATTCTAATTAGCTTAAATCAAAAACTCATGAATGAACAAGTGAGGAGAGATGTAGACTTGTTTATCACAATACGTTAGCTGATATGAACTCCTGTAAATGTCTCTAGATATATAGCAAAACTCCTCCTAGACTATAAGAACTCCTCCTCTAATCACCTCCAAGATCACCAAAGATCTCCAATGCTAGAGCTTGTGGAAGCTTGGTTAATGCTTAACAATGATAAAAGACTTGTTTATATAAGTTTACGCATCCTATGAAAAGCAATCTTAAATGATATTCTTTACTGAAAAACTATAATCCTATGCGATAAGAATCTCCTATCGAAAATAAAAAAGTCCACTTTTGCAATCAATAGAAAAAATCTTCACTAAAGTTATCACGTGACTGTGCTGTTGAAACAAGAAATTGAACCTTGGTAGGAAGAATGAAAGGTGATTGTATGAACTAATGCACCTAGCACCTTTTTTTGTAAGGTTTCTACAAAGAAAAATTTATATAGCTACTATTTGAGGAGTTTTGGATAACCATTTTGACTTGTTTGCAACAATCACTCCTTCAACGTCATAATGGTACAAGAACCTACAAAACATCTTAGATCTCAAAATATATCCTTTAATTGCATTCTATTGAATCTTAAGCTGATTGTGCATGAACTTGGATACTCAAGAGACTCCAAACTAAATGCCTAGTTGTGTATTACATAGATCTATCAAGAAAACAACTAGTGGACTATATAATGTAGAATCAAAAGGTACTAAATCTGCTTTCTACTATAATGACACATTCACATCCATAGGTGTCTGCATGGGTTTGGAGTGTGTCATCTCAAACCTTTTGAATACTGTAGAGGAGGTACTAGGCTGCCTACTTTTAACTGGAGCAGGCAATATGCACTTCCAGTACTTCGCCTACTCAAGGGAGGTTATCCTTAGGGAAGTATACCCTTCAAAATTCCTGTGAGCAAGCACGTTCATAGTAGATGCTCGGTGTAGGAAAAAGAAATGCTCTTAAAGTTGATGCTCTAGGCAAACATGCCATTCGAGAACTAAACAGAATCAATACAAGAGATCCATCCAATACATACAATGAACACAACTAGATGACGACTTTCACTAATCACTACAAAGGTATGAAGACCTGCTCTCTCTCTCTCTCTCTCTCTCTCTCTCTCTCTCTCTCTCTCTCTCTCTCTCTCTCTCTCTCTCTCTCTCTCTCTCTCTCTCTCTCTCTCTCTCTCTCTCTCTCTCTCTCTCTCTCTCCCTCTCCCTCTCCCTCTCCCTCTCCCTCTCCCTCTCCCTCTCCCTCTCCCTCTCCCTCTCCCTCTCCCTCTCCCTCTCTCCTCTCTCTCTCTCTCTCTCTCTCTCTCTCTCTCTCTCTCTCTCTCTCTCTCTCTCTCTCTCTCTCTCTCTCTCTCTCTCTCTCTCTCTCTCTCTCTCTCTCTCTCTCTCTCTCTCTCTCTCTCTCTCTCTCTCTCTCTCTCTCTCTCTCTCTATCTCTCTCTCTCTATCTCTCTCTCTCTCTCTCTCTCTCTCTCTCTCTCTCTCTCTCTCTCTCTCTCTCTCTCTCTCTCTCTCTCTCTCTCTCTCTCTCTCTCTCTCTCTCTCTCTCTCTCTCTCTCTCTTTCAAGGTTCTTCCTCTGAGAATTTTGACATTAGTTTTTCTATGCCATTATTTATACATGAAGCAAAAAACTGAGATTCTTGAAGATTAATTTATCCCAAGGTCTGAGTTATTTATAGTTATCACAAAGAATAAGATAGACCATCACTACTTAAAGCAGATACGACCCAAATGGAATAGTGTAAACAAATTCAATTTTTGTAATGTAAATACGAATATTAACATATCTTGAAAACACTTTGTGTGTTGCATTCATTAGAAAAGAATGGAAATATATTACCTGTGTAGAACGCACTGCGTGGAAAATCGAACATGCATGCATACGTAGATGGAGTGGTGGAGCTCATGAAGCTCGAAAATATTCTCAATATGGATTTTGGTAATCTTATCAGTGGGGCACAATCCAGACATCTGTATCTAACATTTAGAACCGCATAATTTGAATGAGTCTATCTCTTTCAATAGCTCTTTCGATAGCCATGGAAAACAAGCTACTTCTTTTTGAAATGCTTGGAAGAATATGAAGCTTCATTTTTGTTTAAGCCATGATTAGAATTGGCGAGTTGGAATCAAAGAGAATGTTTCCACTTGGTTTACCATTGCATGCATCAAGTGGATAGAAGTGATATTAGGTATACTTAAAAAAAGAATACACTTTGTCATGAAAATTAGAAGTGTTGTTTACCTTTCCATCACACACTCTAAATTAAATCTCTCTCTTCACTCACATCAGTATATAACCAATCCATGAAAGGATATATTATTATACTCTCATTATCATCAGTATTACCCCTATTTCCAATGTTTCTTTGTCTTCTACGTTAAAGTTTTTAAATTTCCTATTCATATTCATTGATGAATGTTGGCATGCATGTATTACTATATGCAATAAAAGTGGAAATATCATTTCTCTATGGAACTTAGATTTTAAAAAACATCTCCCTTGTATGATAATACCTTAGCTATCAAATTTGAAGAAGCCTCATTGGCCCATGCATGTGGAACTTCTTCATCAACTCTCTCAAGATATTCATTGAAATAATACATACAATTGTCAAGCATCCATCATTGTACCATGGAACCTTCATGTTTTGCTCTTTGTCACAGATAAAATTTCAATATATCTAAAAATCTCTTGTCCCAAAGCATCCATCGCATGCTTAAAACTTTCAAAATCTACATTTCATCCATAAGATGGATGATCAAAAGGAATTCTATATAAACAAAATAAGTTGCAAGATCTTTCTCCATCAAAAACATTAGCTCTCTACGTTCATGTTTCTTTTGTGGGATTGAATCTTTACCGATATCATTTGATGTAATCCACCTACTATTAAATTATGGACTTAATTGTGAAGAAATTAATTAAAAAGAGAAATACCAAATAATCTTTTATACTAAAACAAAAAGATTGATAATTACCTTGTGATAAATCCAAGCCACTAGATCACATCTCCTACTTAGTTTTTGCACATCCTTTAATAAGACTAGATAGATTATGTTTCACAAAGTTATGGAGAACATGTGTCTTTAACCCCACTTACTTCTTGTCATCCAAAGTCAACATTATGCTGGTATGTTGTTCCATAGGTTGTTTCATTTCTTCATTCTATTGTGTGTTCTAATGTATAGAGATGTTGCCATAATTAAAAAAAAAAACCAAAATTCTTGAACGTGTTCATAGGACCATGAAGATTAGAAATCTTTAACTCTCTCCAATTTTCCAAAGAATACCATATTGACACGTTCTCCATTAGTTACCATTTTCCATTGCCTCTCCTCCTCACATTATAACATTCTTATCATCATTGAAGATTTTTTATTGTTGATCCATATGATGTACTTTTTTCCATTTAAGACACCAGTACATTTTGAATGCTAAGGTTTTTTTTCCATTAAATGTACTTTTTTTTGCATTATAATAAATAATCATTAGCGAAAGTGCATCGATGTCAAAGATCTATTTTTCTTTACTATTTCTACTGTAAAATGATGTTAATAAATCACCTTGATAAGGACAAGGTGTGGGAAAAGGGGTGGGTCTCAATAAGAATCAATCACAAGTTTATAGGATCTTCCACTACATGGACCTTAGCATACACACTTTAATACTCAAAAAGATGATAAGTGATGATAGATAAAGAATAGACAATATCTTTTGAAGTGTGTGGTAAACTAGGAGGATCACCCACACTATCTTATATTCCAATGGAAAACAATAAATGAATATGGTACAAACTCACAATATCTTAATCTAGGAGAAAATAGGAACTAGATACAAAAGATTGTGCACCTACAAGGTATTAAGAGTGTGTGTATGTGAGAATATGGAGAATTTGAACACTTTAGAACTCTTTTAGAGGAAGCCTGAATTCTAATTAGCCTAAATCAAAAATTCATGAATGTACAAGTGAGGAGAGATGTAGACTTGTTTATCACAATACGTTAGCTGATATGAACTCCTGTAGATGTCTCTGAATATATAGCAAACTCCTCCTAGACTATAAGAACTCCTCCTCTAATCACCTCCAAGATCACCAAAGATCTCCAATGCTAGAGCTTGTGGAAGCTTGGTTAATGCTTAACAATGATAAAAGACTTGTTTATATAAGTTTATGCATCCTATGAAAAGCAATCTTAAATGATATTCTTTGCTGAAAAACTATAATCCTATGCGATAAGAATCTCCTATCGAAAATAAAAAAGTCTTTTGCAATCAATAGAAAAAATCTTCACTAAAGTTATCACGTGACTGTGCTGTTGAAACAAGAAATTGAACCTTGGTAGGAAGAATGAAAGGTGATTGTATGAACTAATGCACCTAGCACCTTTTTTTGTAAGGTTTCTACAAAGAAAAATTTATATAGCTACTATTTGAGGAGTTTTGGATAACCATTTTGACTTGTTTGCAACAATCACTCCTTCAACGTCATAATGGTACAAGAACCTACAAAACATCTTAGGTCTCAAAATATATCCTTTAATTGCATTCTATTGAATCTTAAGCTGATTGTGCATGAACTTGGATACTCAAGAGACTCCAAACTAAATGCCTAGTTGTGTATTACATAGATCTATCAAGAAAACAACTAGTGGACTATATAATGTAGAATCAAAAGGTACTAAATCTGCTTTCTACTATAATGACACATTCACATCCATAGGTGTCTGCATGGGTTTGGAGTGTGTCATCTCAAACCTTTTGAATACTGTAGAGGAGGTACTAGGCTGCCTACTTTTAACTGGAGCAGGCAATATGCACTTCCAGTACTTCGCCTACTCAAGGGAGGTTATCCTTAGGGAAGTATACCCTTCAAAATTCCTGTGAGCAAGCACGTTCATAGTAGATGCTCGGTGTAGGAAAAAGAAATGCTCTTAAAGGTGATGCTCTAGGCAAACATGCCATTCGAGAACTAAACAGAATCAATACAAGAGATCCATCCAATACATACAATGAACACAACTAGATGATGACTTTCACTAATCACTACAAAGGTATGAAGACCTGCTCTCTCTCTCTCTCTCTCTCTCTCTCTCTCTCTCTCTCTCTCTCTCTCTCTCTCTCTCTCTCTCTCTCTCTCTCTCTCTCTCTCTCTCTCTCTCTCTCCCTCTCCCTCTCCCTCTCCCTCTCCCTCTCCCTCTCCCTCTCCCTCTCCCTCTCCCTCTCTCTCGCTCTCTCTCTCTCTCTCTCTCTCTCTCTCTCTCTCTCTCTCTCTCTCTCTCTCTCTCTCTCTCTCTCTCTCTCTCTCTCTCTCTCTCTCTCTCTCTCTCTCTCTCTCTCTCTTTCAAGGTTTGACATTAGTTTTTCTATGCCATTATTTATACATGAAGCGAAAAACTGAGATTCTTGAAGATTAATTTATCCCAAGGTCTAAGTTATTTATAGTTATCACAAAGAATAAGATAGACCATCACTACTTAAAGCAGATACGACCCAAATGGAATAGTGTAAACAAATTCAATTTTTGTAATGTAAATACGAATATTAACATATCTTGAAAACCCTTTGTGTGTTGCATTCATTAGAAAAGAATGGAAATATATTACCTGTGTAGAACGCACTGCGTGGAACATCGAACATGCATGCATACGTAGATGGAGTGGTGGAGCTCATGAAGCTCGGAAATATTCTCAATATGGATTTTGGTAATCTTATCAGTGGGGCACAATTCAGACATCTGTATCTAACATTTAGAGCCGCACAATTTGAATGAGCCATGGAAAACACGCTACTTCTTTTTGAAATGCTTGGAAGAATATGAAGCTTCAATTCTGTTTAAGCCATGATTAGAATTGGCGAGTTGGAATCAATGAGAATGTTTCCACTTGGTTTACCATTGCATGCATCAAGTGTATAGAAGCGATATTATGTATACTTAAATAAAGAATACACTTTGTCATGAAAATTAGAAGTGTTGCTTACCTTTCCATTACACACTCTAAATTAAATCTCTCTTTTCATTCACATCAGTATATAATCAATCCATGAAAGGATATATTATTATACTCTCATTATCATCAGTATTACCCCTATTTCCAATGTTTCTTTGTCTTCTACGTTAAAGTTTTCAAATTTCCTATTCATATTCATTGATGAATGTTGGCATGCATGTATTACTATATGCAATAAAAGTGGAAATATCATTTTTCTCTAGAACTTAGATTTTAAAAAACATCCCCCTTGTATGATAATACCTTAGCTATCAAATTTGAAGAAGCCTCATTGGCCCATGCATGTGGAATTTCTTCATCAACTCTCTCAAGATATTCATTGAAATAATACATGCAATTGTCAAGCATCCATCACTCTACCATGGAACCTTCATGTTTTGCTCTTTGTCACAGATAAAATTTCAATATATCTAAAACTCTCTTGTCCCAAAGCATCCATCGCATGCTTAAAACTTTCGAAATCTACATTTCATCCATAAGATGGATGATCAAAAGGACTTGTATATAAACAAAATAAGTTGCAAGATCTTTCTCCATCTAAACCATTAGCTCTCTACGTTCATGTTTCTTTTGTGGGATTAAATCTCTACCGATATCATTTCATGTAATCCACCTACTATTAAATTATGGACTTAATTGTGAAGAAATTAATTAATAAAAGAGAAATACCAAATAATCTTTTATACTAAAACAAAAAGATTGATAATTACCTTGTGATAAATCCAAGCCACTAGATCACATCTCCTACTTAGTTTTTGCACATCCATTGATAAGACTAAATAGATTATGTTTCACAAAGTTATGGAGAACATGTGTCTTTAACCCCACTAACTTCTTGTCATCGAAAGGAAACATTTTTCTTATATGTTGTTCCATAGGTTGTTTCATTTCTTCATTCTATTGTGTGTTCTAATGTATAGAGATGTTGCCATAATTTAAAAAAAAAACCAAAATTCTTGAATGTGTTCATAGGACCATGAAGATTAGAGATCTTTAACTCTCTCCAATATTCCAAAGAATACCATATTGACACGTTCTCCATTAGTTACCATTTTCCTTTGCCTCTCCTCCTCTCATTATAACATTCTTTATCATCATTGAAGAATTTTTATTGTTGATCCATATGATGTACTTTTTTCCATTTAAGACACGAGCACATTTTGAATGCTTAGGTTCTTTTTCCATTAAATGTACTTTTCTTTTGCATTATAATGGATAATCATTAGGGAAAGTGCATCGATGTCAAAGATCTATTTTTCTTTACTATTTCTACTGTAAAATGATGTTAATAAATCACCATAATAAGGACAAGGTGTGGGAAAAGGGGTGGGTCTCAATAAGAATCAATCAGAGGTTTGTATGATCTTCCATTACATGGACCTTAGCATACACACCTTAATACTCAAAAAGATGATAAGTGATGATAGATAAAGAATAGACAATATCTTTTGAAGTGTGTGGTTAACTAGGAGGATCACCCACACTATCTTATATTCCAATGGAAAATTACAATAAATGAATATGGTACAAACTCACAATATCTTAATCTAGGAAAAAATAGGAACTAGATACAAAAGATTGTGCACCTACAAGGTATTAAGAGTGTGTGTATGTGAGAATATGGAGAATATGAACACTTTAGAACTCTTTTAGAGGAAGCCTAAATTCTAATTAGCTTAAATCAAAAACTCATGAATGAACAAGTGAGGAGAGATGTAGACTTGTTTATCACAATACGTTAGCTGATATGAACTCCTGTAAATGTCTCTAGATATATAGCAAAACTCCTCCTAGACTATAAGAACTCCTCCTCTAATCACCTCCAAGATCACCAAAGATCTCCAATGCTAGAGCTTGTGGAAGCTTGGTTAATGCTTAACAATGATAAAAGACTTGTTTATATAAGTTTACGCATCCTATGAAAAGCAATCTTAAATGATATTCTTTACTGAAAAACTATAATCCTATGCGATAAGAATCTCCTATCGAAAATAAAAAAGTCCACTTTTGCAATCAATAGAAAAAATCTTCACTAAAGTTATCACGTGACTGTGCTGTTGAAACAAGAAATTGAACCTTGGTAGGAAGAATGAAAGGTGATTGTATGAACTAATGCACCTAGCACCTTTTTTTGTAAGGTTTCTACAAAGAAAAATTTATATAGCTACTATTTGAGGAGTTTTGGATAACCATTTTGACTTGTTTGCAACAATCACTCCTTCAACGTCATAATGGTACAAGAACCTACAAAACATCTTAGATCTCAAAATATATCCTTTAATTGCATTCTATTGAATCTTAAGCTGATTGTGCATGAACTTGGATACTCAAGAGACTCCAAACTAAATGCCTAGTTGTGTATTACATAGATCTATCAAGAAAACAACTAGTGGACTATATAATGTAGAATCAAAAGGTACTAAATCTGCTTTCTACTATAATGACACATTCACATCCATAGGTGTCTGCATGGGTTTGGAGTGTGTCATCTCAAACCTTTTGAATACTGTAGAGGAGGTACTAGGCTGCCTACTTTTAACTGGAGCAGGCAATATGCACTTCCAGTACTTCGCCTACTCAAGGGAGGTTATCCTTAGGGAAGTATACCCTTCAAAATTCCTGTGAGCAAGCACCTTCATAGTAGATGCTCGGTGTAGGAAAAAGAAATGCTCTTAAAGTTGATGCTCTAGGCAAACATGCCATTCGAGAACTAAACAGAATCAGTACAAGAGATCCATCCAATACATACAATGAACACAACTAGATGACGACTTTCACTAATCACTACAAAGGTATGAAGACCTGCTCTGTCTCTCTCTCTCTCTCTCTCTCTCTCTCTCTCTCTCTCTCTCTCTCTCTCTCTCTCTCTCTCTCTCTCTCTCTCTCTCTCTCCCTCTCCCTCTCCCTCTCCCTCTCCCTCTCCCTCTCCCTCTCCCTCTCCCTCTCCCTCTCCCTCTCCCTCTCCCTCTCCCTCTCCCTCTCCCTCTCCCTCTCCCTCTCCCTCTCTCTCTCTCTCTCTCTCTCTCTCTCTCTCTCTCTCTCTCTCTCTCTCTCTCTCTCTCTCTCTCTCTCTCTCTCTCTCTCTCTCTCTCTCTCTCTCTCTCTCTCTCTCTCTCTCTCTCTCTCTCTCTCTCTCTCTTTCAAGGTTCTTCCTCTGAGAATTTTGACATTAGTTTTTCTATGCCATTATTTATACATGAAGCGAAAAACTGAGATTCTTGAAGATTAATTTATCCCAAGGTCTGAGTTATTTATAGTTATCACAAAGAATAAGATAGACCATCACTACTTAAAGCAGATACGACCCAAATGGAATAGTGTAAACAAATTCAATTTTTGTAATGTAAATACGAATATTAACATATCTTGAAAACCCTTTGTGTGTTGCATTCATTAGAAAAGAATGGAAATATATTACCTCTGTAGAACGCACTGCGTGGAAAATCGAACATGCATGCATACGTAGATGGAGTGGTGGAGCTCATGAAGCTCGAAAATATTCTCAATATGGATTTTGGTAATCTTATCAGTGGGGCACAATCCAGACATCTGTATCTAACATTTAGAACCGCATAATTTGAATGAGTCTATCTCTTTCAATAGCTCTTTCGATAGCCATGGAAAACAAGCTACTTCTTTTTGAAATGCTTGGAAGAATATGAAGCTTCAATTTTGTTTAAGCCATGATTAGAATTGGCGAGTTGGAATCAAAGAGAATGTTTCCACTTGGTTTACCATTGCATGCATCAAGTGGATAGAAGTGATATTAGGTATACTTAAAAAAAGAATACACTTTGTCATGAAAATTAGAAGTGTTGTTTACCTTTCCATCACACACTCTAAATTAAATCTCTCTCTTCACTCACATCAGTATATAACCAATCCATGAAAGGATATATTATTATACTCTCATTATCATCAGTATTACCCCTATTTCCAATGTTTCTTTGTCTTCTACGTTAAAGTTTTTAAATTTCCTATTCATATTCATTGATGAATGTTGGCATGCATGTATTACTATATGCAATAAAAGTGGAAATATCATTTCTCTATGGAACTTAGATTTTAAAAAACATCTCCCTTGTATGATAATACCTTAGCTATCAAATTTGAAGAAGCCTCATTGGCCCATGCATGTGGAACTTCTTCATCAACTCTCTCAAGATATTCATTGAAATAATACATACAATTGTCAAGCATCCATCATTGTACCATGGAACCTTCATGTTTTGCTCTTTGTCACAGATAAAATTTCAATATATCTAAAAATCTCTTGTCCCAAAGCATCCATCGCATGCTTAAAACTTTCAAAATCTACATTTCATCCATAAGATGGATGATCAAAAGGAATTCTATATAAACAAAATAAGTTGCAAGATCTTTCTCCATCAAAAACATTAGCTCTCTACGTTCATGTTTCTTTTGTGGGATTGAATCTTTACCGATATCATTTGATGTAATCCACCTACTATTAAATTATGGACTTAATTGTGAAGAAATTAATTAAAAAGAGAAATACCAAATAATCTTTTATACTAAAACAAAAAGATTGATAATTACCTTGTGATAAATCCAAGCCACTAGATCACATCTCCTACTTAGTTTTTGCACATCCTTTAATAAGACTAGATAGATTATGTTTCACAAAGTTATGGAGAACATGTGTCTTTAACCCCACTAACTTCTTGTCATCCAAAGTCAACATTATGCTGGTATGTTGTTCCATAGGTTGTTTCATTTCTTCATTCTATTGTGTGTTCTAATGTATAGAGATGTTGCCATAATTTAAAAAAAAAACCAAAATTCTTGAACGTGTTCATAGGACCATGAAGATTAGAAATCTTTAACTCTCTCCAATATTCCAAAGAATACCATATTGACACGTTCTCCATTAGTTACCATTTTCCATTGCCTCTCCTCCTCACATTATAACATTCTTATCATCATTGAAGATTTTTTATTGTTGATCCATATGATGTACTTTTTTCCATTTAAGACACCAGTACATTTTGAATGCTAAGGTTTTTTTTCCATTAAATGTACTTTTTTTTGCATTATAATAAATAATCATTAGCGAAAGTGCATCGATGTCAAAGATCTATTTTTCTTTACTATTTCTACTGTAAAATGATGTTAATAAATCACCTTGATAAGGACAAGGTGTGGGAAAAGGGGTGGGTCTCAATAAGAATCAATCACAAGTTTATAGGATCTTCCACTACATGGACCTTAGCATACACACTTTAATACTCAAAAAGATGATAAGTGATAATAGATAAAGAATAGACAATATCTTTTGAAGTGTGTGGTAAACTAGGAGGATCACCCACACTATCTTATATTCCAATGGAAAATTACAATAAATGAATATGGTACAAACTCACAATATCTTAATCTAGGAGAAAATAGGAACTAGATACAAAAGATTGTGCACCTACAAGGTATTAAGAGTGTGTGTATGTGAGAATATGGAGAATATGAACACTTTAGAACTCTTTTAGAGGAAGCCTGAATTCTAATTAGCCTAAATCAAAAACTCATGAATGTACAAGTGAGGAGAGATGTAGACTTGTTTATCACAATACGTTAGCTGATATGAACTCCTGTAGATGTCTCTGAATATATAGCAAACTCCTCCTAGACTATAAGAACTCCTCCTCTAATCACCTCCAAGATCACCAAAGATCTCCAATGCTAGAGCTTGTGGAAGCTTGGTTAATGCTTAACAATGATAAAAGACTTGTTTATATAAGTTTATGCATCCTATGAAAAGCAATCTTAAATGATATTCTTTGCTGAAAAACTATAATCCTATGCGATAAGAATCTCCTATCGAAAATAAAAAAGTCTTTTGCAATCAATAGAAAAAATCTTCACTAAAGTTATCACGTGACTGTGCTGTTGAAACAAGAAATTGAACCTTGGTAGGAAGAATGAAAGGTGATTGTATGAACTAATGCACCTAGCACCTTTTTTTGTAAGGTTTCTACAAAGAAAAATTTATATAGCTACTATTTGAGGAGTTTTGGATAACCATTTTGACTTGTTTGCAACAATCACTCCTTCAACGTCATAATGGTACAAGAACCTACAAAACATCTTAGGTCTCAAAATATATCCTTTAATTGCATTCTATTGAATCTTAAGCTGATTGTGCATGAACTTGGATACTCAAGAGACTCCAAACTAAATGCCTAGTTGTGTATTACATAGATCTATCAAGAAAACAACTAGTGGACTATATAATGTAGAATCAAAAGGTACTAAATCTGCTTTCTACTATAATGACACATTCACATCCATAGGTGTCTGCATGGGTTTGGAGTGTGTCATCTCAAACCTTTTGAATACTGTAGAGGAGGTACTAGGCTGCCTACTTTTAACTGGAGCAGGCAATATGCACTTCCAGTACTTCGCCTACTCAAGGGAGGTTATCCTTAGGGAAGTATACCCTTCAAAATTCCTGTGAGCAAGCACGTTCATAGTAGATGCTCGGTGTAGGAAAAAGAAATGCTCTTAAAGTTGATGCTCTAGGCAAACATGCCATTCGAGAACTAAACAGAATCAATACAAGAGATCCATCCAATACATACAATGAACACAACTAGATGACGACTTTCACTAATCACTACAAAGGTATGAAGACCTGCTCTCTCTCTCTCTCTCTCTCTCTCTCTCTCTCTCTCTCTCTCTCTCTCTCTCTCTCTCTCTCTCTCTCTCTCTCTCTCTCTCTCTCTCTCTCTCTCTCTCTCTCTCTCTCTCTCTCTCTCTCTCTCTCTCTCTCTCTCTCTCTCTCTCTCTCTCCCTCTCCCTCTCCCTCTCCCTCTCCCTCTCCCTCTCCCTCTCCCTCTCCCTCTCCCTCTCCCTCTCTCTCGCTCTCTCTCTCTCTCTCTCTCTCTCTCTCTCTCTCTCTCTCTCTCTCTCTCTCTCTCTCTCTCTCTCTCTCTCTCTCTCTCTCTCTCTCTCTCTCTCTCTCTCTCTCTCTCTCTCTTTCAAGGTTCTTCCTCTGAGAATTTTGACATTAGTTTTTCTATGCCATTATTTATACATGAAGCGAAAAACTGAGATTCTTGAAGATTAATTTATCCCAAGGTCTGAGTTATTTATAGTTATCACAAAGAATAAGATAGACCATCACTACTTAAAGCAGATACGACCCAAATGGAATAGTGTAAACAAATTCAATTTTTGTAATGTAAATACGAATATTAACATATCTTGAAAACCCTTTGTGTGTTGCATTCATTAGAAAAGAATGGAAATATATTGCCTGTGTAGAACGCACTGCGTGGAAAATCGAACATGCATGCATACGTAGATGGAGTGGTGGAGCTCATGAAGCTCGAAAATATTCTCAATATGGATTTTGGTAATCTTATCAGTGGGGCACAATCCAGACATCTGTATCTAACATTTAGAACCGCATAATTTGAATGAGTCTATCTCTTTCAATAGCTCTTTCGATAGCCATGGAAAACAAGCTACTTCTTTTTGAAATGCTTGGAAGAATATGAAGCTTCAATTTTGTTTAAGCCATGATTAGAATTGGCGAGTTGGAATCAAAGAGAATGTTTCCACTTGGTTTACCATTGCATGCATCAAGTGGATAGAAGTGATATTACGTATACTTAAAAAAAGAATACACTTTGTCATGAAAATTAGAAGTGTTGTTTACCTTTCAATCACACACTCTAAATTAAATCTCTCTCTTCACTCACATCAGTATATAACCAATCCATGAAAGGATATATTATTATACTCTCATTATCATCAGTATTACCCCTATTTCCAATGTTTCTTTGTCTTCTACGTTAAAGTTTTTAAATTTCCTATTCATATTCATTGATGAATGTTGGCATGCATGTATTACTATATGCAATAAAAGTGGAAATATCATTTCTCTATGGAACTTAGATTTTAAAAAACATCTCCCTTGTATGATAATACCTTAGCTATCAAATTTGAAGAAGCCTCATTGGCCCATGCATGTGGAACTTCTTCATCAACTCTCTCAAGATATTCATTGAAATAATACATACAATTGTCAAGCATCCATCATTGTACCATGGAACCTTCATGTTTTGCTCTTTGTCACAGATAAAATTTCAATATATCTAAAAATCTCTTGTCCCAAAGCATCCATCGCATGCTTAAAACTTTCAAAATCTACATTTCATCCATAAGATGGATGATCAAAAGGAATTCTATATAAACAAAATAAGTTGCAAGATCTTTCTCCATCTAAAACATTAGCTCTCTACGTTCATGTTTCTTTTGTGGGATTGAATCTTTACCGATATCATTTGATGTAATCCACCTACTATTAAATTATGGACTTAATTGTGAAGAAATTAATTAAAAAGAGAAATACCAAATAATCTTTTATACTAAAACAAAAAGATTGATAATTACCTTGTGATAAATCCAAGCCACTAGATCACATCTCCTACTTAGTTTTTGCACATCCTTTAATAAGACTAGATAGATTATGTTTCACAAAGTTATGGAGAACATGTGTCTTCAACCCCACTAACTTCTTGTCATCCAAAGTCAACGTTATGCTGGTATGTTGTTCCATAGGTTGTTTCATTTCTTCATTCTATTGTGTGTTCTAATGTATAGAGATGTTGCCATAATTAAAAAAAAAACCAAAATTCTTGAACGTGTTCATAGGACCATGAAGATTAGAAATCTTTAACTCTCTCCAATATTCCAAAGAATACCATATTGACACGTTCTCCATTAGTTACCATTTTCCATTGCCTCTCCTCCTCACATTATAACATTCTTATCATCATTGAAGATTTTTTATTGTTGATCCATATGATGTACTTTTTTCCATTTAAGACACCAGTACATTTTGAATGCTAAGGTTTTTTTTTCCATTAAATGTACTTTTTTTTGCATTATAATAAATAATCATTAGCGAAAGTGCATCGATGTCAAAGATCTATTTTTCTTTACTATTTCTACTGTAAAATGATGTTAATAAATCACCTTGATAAGGACAAGGTGTGGGAAAAGGGGTGGGTCTCAATAAGAATCAATCACAAGTTTATAGGATCTTCCACTACATGGACCTTAGCATACACACTTTAATACTCAAAAAGATGATAAGTGATGATAGATAAAGAATAGACAATATCTTTTGAAGTGTGTGGTAAACTAGGAGGATCACCCAGACTATCTTATATTCCAATGGAAAATTACAATAAATGAATATGGTACAAACTCACAATATCTTAATCTAGGAGAAAATAGGAACTAGATACAAAAGATTGTGCACCTACAAGGTATTAAGAGTGTGTGTATGTGAGAATATGGAGAATATGAACACTTTAGAACTCTTTTAGAGGAAGCCTGAATTCTAATTAGCCTAAATCAAAAACTCATGAATGTACAAGTGAGGAGAGATGTAGACTTGTTTATCACAATACGTTAGCTGATATGAACTCCTGTAGATGTCTCTGAATATATAGCAAACTCCTCCTAGACTATAAGAACTCCTCCTCTAATCACCTCCAAGATCACCAAAGATCTTCAATGCTAGAGCTTGTGGAAGCTTGATTAATGCTTAATAATGATAAAAGACTTGTTTATGTAAGTTTATGCATCCTATGAAAAGCAATCTTAAATGATATTCTTTACTCAAAAACTATAATCCTATGCAATAAAAATCTCCTATCGAGAATAAAAAAGTCCACTTTTTGCAATCAATAGAAAAAATTTTCACCAAAGTTATCATGTGACTATGCTGCTGAAACAAGTAATTGAACCTTGGTAGGAAGAATGAAAGGTGATTGTATGAACTAATGCACCTAGCACCTTTTTTTGTAAGGTTTATACAAAGAAAAATTTATATAGCTACTATTTGAGGAGTTTTGGATAACCATTTTGACTTGTTTGCAACAATCCCTTCTTCAATTTCATGATGGTACAAGAACCTACAAAACATCTTAGATCTCAAAATATATCTTTTAAGTGCATTCTATTGAATCTTAAGCTGATTGTGCATGAACTTGGATATTTAAGAGACTCCAAACTAAATGCCTAGTTGTGTATTGCATAGATCTATCAAGAAAACAACTAGTGGACTATATAATGTAGAATCAAAAGGTTCTAAATCTGCTTTCTACTATAATGACACATTCTCTGCATAGGTTTGGAGTGTGTCATCTCAAACCTTTTGAATACTGTAGAGGAGGTACTAGGCTGCCTACTTTTAATAGGAGCAGGCAATATGCACTTCCAGCACTTCGCCTACTCAAGGGAGGTTATCCTTAGGGAAGTATACCCTTTAACATTCCTGTGAGCAAGCACGTTCATAGTAGATGCTCAGTGTAGGCAAAAGAAATGCTCTTAAAGTTGATGCTCTAGGCGAACATGCCATTCGAGAACTAAACAGAATCAATAGAAGAGATCCATCTAAAACATACAATGAACACAACTAGATGAAGAATTGCACTGATCACTACAAATGTATGAAGACCTGCTCTAAGGAAATACCACTGAATCACATCGAATGACAAAATCAATTCACTCT
>CM035406.1:103508690-103513690 GCA_020310875.1 Ceratopteris richardii
GAATTGTAAGACTTCCCAAGAGACTTGGGAAACCTTGTCAACCTACTTTTCTTCTAACACAAGGGCTAGGAAGAATCAATTGTGGATTGAGTTCACAACCCTTAGGAAGCAGCCCAAGCAACCAGTCTCAGAGTATGTGACAAAGATTAAAGATGTGGCAGACCAACTAGCAAGCATTGGAGAGGAGATTGAAGAGGAGCAAATAGTCAGGCAAGTAACAAATGGACTCAAGGCAGACACACATGAAGCAAAGTTTACAAAGGCAGGAGATCAATCAAAAGGTAACAACCCCTTTGCTCTCTATACTGATAAGAAAGTTAAAGATAAAGGCAAAGGGAAGAAACAAGATGAAGAAGGCTCTACCTCTCAAGCTAATTATGCAGGGAGAGGTAAGTCATCTAGAGGAAGAGGCAGAGGAGGTAAGTCAGGTAGGGGGAGACCCTACAACTCATCACCATGCAACATTTGTGGATTGTCCAATCATACCACAGATGAATGCTACAAGAATTACAAGAATCAGAGAGGAAGAGGCTACTCAAGAGGTGGATACTCTCAAGGGAGAGGCAGATTCAACCAACATCAAGGCTACAATGGATACAACAACCAATACAACAACAACTACAACAACAACCACAATGGTAATTACCAAGGTGGATTCAGAAATAGAAGAGACTACAACAACTACACAGAGGAGCAAGATGACTCCCTATTGATCATGAATATGACCTCCAAGACAGGTACAAATGATGATCATTTATTTTATATTGACTCAGGATGTTCTAACCATGTAGCTGGTAATGTGGCACTACTTTCTGATTTGGAAGAGCCCAAGGGCAAACATCAGGTACAAATAGGTGATGACACTAAACATTCTGTTGTTAAGATTGGAAATGTGAAGACATGTGATAGTAACCAGAATCTATTGAGCAGGGTACTCTATGTACCAACCATCACCAAGAATCTGATGAGTGTTGGTCAGATTGTGGAGAAAGGTTTGCAGGTCAGATTCACACAACATGGAGCATATGTGGAGGACCCAAGACATGGATTCAGAAGGATAGCCAAAGGGGAGAAATCAGGTAGATTATTTACATTTGAGCTAGAAGACACCAAGAACATTGCTTTGTATAATTATAAGGATCAGACACTTTCAGAGTTAGAAATATGGCACAAGAGATTAGGGCACATAGGAGAAAGAACCCTAAAGCAAATGTGCAGGGATCAATGTGTGCTTGGGATACCAAATGTGTCCAGCAACACATAATTTACAAGTGTGGAGCATGTCAATTTCGTAAGTCTCACAGATTACCCTATTCAAGGAAAGGTTTCATGCATGAAGACTACCTAGACTTGGTACACACAGATGTTTGGGGACCTAGCAAGGACCCTTCTATCTCAGGTTCAAGGTATTATGTGTCCTTCATTGATGATTATAGCAGGTGGACCATTTTATACTTTATGAAGCATAAAGATGAAGTGTTTAATTGTTTCAAGAGGTATCTTGCACTTGTTGAAAATCAAACAGGAAGAAGCTTGAAGAGGCTAAGGTCAGATGGTGGAGGAGAGTACTTCTCCAATGAGTTTGAAGATTTCTTGCAGGAAAGAGGCATCAAAAGGGAGATTACTACAAGGTACTCACCTGAACAAAATGGGGTAGCTGAAAGAAGGAATAGACTCATAGTAGAAACAGCTAGGTCTATGCTTAATGAGAAAAAGTTACCAAATTATCTTTGGGCAGAGAGTGTATCCACTGCCACCTATCTCATAAACAGGTTGCCATCCAAATCACTTGATGGCATGACACCATATGAAGCTTGGCATGGTAAGAGACCCTCTCTAGATCATTGCAAAATCTTTGGTTGTATAGCATATGTGCATATTCCCTCACAGGTAAGGGGAAAGCTAGATCCCAAGGCTGAAAAATGTATCTTCATTGGTTATGATTTGAACCAAAAGGGATACAGATTCTACAACCCAACAAACAAAGGGTTTAAGGTAAGCAGAGATGTCATCTTTGATGAGAATGACTCTTGGTATGAAAATGAATGCAGGAAGATTAGTCTACCCTATGACATGGATGAAGATTTTCCAAAGCTCACCAAGGAGGAACCAATTCAGCAGGAAGATTCAAGCTCAGATGATGATGATACAATAAACCTTGAAGAGTTCAAGGCTTGGAAGTCCAAAGGGAAGATGAAGATGAAGCAACTAGAAGATAAACTAGAATCTTCAACTCAAGCAATGAGGAGATCTCAGAGAGAAAAGAAGAAGCCTATCAGATTTGGGTATGACACATCAGTTGTAACTAAACATTCTGAATATCTTGCAAAGGACTTGTTGAATGAAGAACCAGGTACTTATGAAGAAGTAATTACCAAACTAGAATGGAAAGAAGCCATGGATGAAGAGATGGAAGCTCTCAAGGAAAGTGATACTTGGGACTTGGTACCCAAGAAAGACTCTATGAAGGTAATAGGATCCAGATGGATCTACAAACTAAAGAAGAATTCAGATGGAACAATAAACAGGTACAAAGCTAGGTTGGTAGCCAAGGGTTTTGCACAAACCCAAGGCGTTGATTATGAGGAGACATTTTCTCCTGTGGCTAAGATGCCAACTATCAGAATATTGGTGAGTGTAGCTGCATCCAAGAATTGGAACATGTACCAATTAGATGTCACGAATTCTTTCTTGAATGGATGGATATATGAAGAAGTCTACATGTCACAACCACCTGGCTATGAAGATCCAAAAAAGGTACATTATGTTTGTAAATTGAAGAAGGCTCTGTATGGTTTAAAGCAGGCACCTAGAGCATGGAATTACAGGTTGACAACCTATCTCCAAGACCAAGGATTTGTGATGAGTAAAGCAGACACTTCTCTATTCATAAAGAGAAGTAGTACAGAGGTAATCTACCTATGTGTTTATGTTGATGACATCATCATTACAGGCAATGATGTCAATGGAATTAGGCACATCAAAGGACAGATGATGAAAGAATTCAAGATTAGTGATCTTGGATTATTGAAGTATTTCTTAGGACTTGAGTTAGTCTACACCAACTCAGGTATATATATCACTCAAAAGAAGTATGTGCAGGATATGGTCAAGAAGTTTGGTTTGCAGGATGCTAAGGTATCTACTACTCCAATGGAGGTCAACCTAAAGCTAAGTGCTCATGAAGGAGAAGAAGTCCCAGACATCACAGGGTATCAAAGTATGGTAGGTAGTTTGAACTATGCTACCTTGACAAGAATTGACATAGCATATGGAGTTAGTGTGCTTAGTCAATTCATGCACAAACCAAGGGTACCTCACCTAGAGGCAGCAAAGAAGATCTTGAAGTATCTGAAGGGAACTCAAAGTCATGGTTTGTACTTTCCATATACATCAGATATTGACATTAAAGTTTACTCAGATGCAGATTGGGCAGGATGCAAGGATGATAGGAGAAGCACCTCAGGATACATTTGTTTTGCAGGAGATAAGCCTATTTCTTGGTCAGCCAAGAAGCAACCTACAGTGGCATTGTCATCCACTGAAGCAGAGTATAGAGGGCTTGCCAATGCCACTCAAGAAGCTATCTGGTTGAAGCTTCTATGTACAGAGATAGGCCTATATACAAGGCCACCAATTATCTTTGGAGATAACACTAGCTCTCTTCACCTTGCAGCTAATCCAATATATCATGCTAGAACCAAACACATAGAGGTTCATTACCACTATGTGAGAGAGAAGTTGCTTAGTAAAGACATTCAATTGACTTATGTGTCTACTAATATGCAATGTGCAGATTTACTTACAAAGGCATTGAATGGAAACAAGTTGAGCAGATTCAAATCCATGATTGGATTGCAGGATGTAATTGAAGATTGAAAGAGAAGACTTAAGCCAAAGTGTTTGGCTTGAGGGGGAGCTGTTGGTGCATATCAAGCCTTCACACATTGGCTTGGACTCATGGAAGACTAGCTTGGACAAAGCTTTATCAAGGCTTCACTTGAAGCAAGCTTCATATGAACACATGCTTAGATGTTCTTACTTTTTACCCCTTTGTAAAAGTCTATATGACTTGGCATTTATATGTAATCACTTTAGTCACTTACCTACTTCATTAGTCGTGGAAAAGGGAATGATTTAGTGGAGAGAATATCTCCCTACTTTTAGTAGAGATATTCTAGGGAGCCTACATTTTGAATTTCAAATTCAAATCATAGTACAACTTCTATAAAAACTACAAGCAAAAATTCGCGGGTGTCCATCATCAATCCCGAGGCTATTCTGTACCATTCATTGAGTGTGTAAGGCTTACTCCATAGCTTACACCTCTAAGTACCATTGTGCTACGTCTATCATGCCAATGGGAATGTACATTCATATGATATAATACAAATACTTACATTCATCATCTCTGTTTTGTCTGAGTCTCCTACTCCAACTCTGTCAACTTCCAAGGAGCATTTCTCAGTGCTCACTGAACCAAATCAAGAGTTCAATAGCTCATTGGAACCAGCTCAACGTCTTCTACACGCATACAAAATCTCAGAAGATTTCATTCAGCCATTTGGGAGAAATCGCGCTCGAAGCAGTCACTGGTCTATCTCTGCAACTCTCCTAAAAAGTCGGAGGTAATCAGAATTTTGCTAAACTTATTTCTCAGTGTATGGTTTATCAATTTGAGTGATTCCACTTGTAATTGGTAGCTTATTAAGTTACTTCAATACTCCCAAAAGGAATTGTTTCAATTGCAAGTGTGCTGGTCACACTGAGCATAACACTGAGCAGGTATCATTACAGAAATAGCAAGTTTTTTGAATTTGTGAAGGAACCAAGTTATCTGTTTTGGTTTGATCATTGCACAAACCATTTGCAAAGTACATATATGGTTTCTTGGTATCATTTGAAAGCTCAAGGAGTCTACTAAGTATTCCTGGAATCAAAAGAGGGCTGGTGTGAAGCAGGTATAGCAGCACCAACTCATTTCTTGAGTGCATCCAACC
>CM035406.1:103528690-103533330 GCA_020310875.1 Ceratopteris richardii
TCAATTGTGATTACGTGCATCTTCTTTATTCCTGCCATATCTTTAAACCTCTGCAACTTAGGTCCATCCAAACTTTTAGTCATCATATCTCTTTTGCAGCTTCCACCATACCTTTATATTCTGCTTCTGTAGATGACAAAGCAACTGTATGTTGCTTCTTGGAACACCATGAAATCAATTTGTCTCCTACATAGCACAAGTATCCATGTGTTGATCTTCTATCATCCACATTACCTGCCCAATCTGCATCACTATATATCTTGATTCTTGTATCTGAAGTAAACCCATAGTACAACCCTTCTTTGAGTGTACCCTTGATGTACCTAAGCACTCTTTGTCCTGCAATCCAATGTTCCTTTCTAGGACAATGCATGAATTGTGAAAGCACACCAACTGCATATGACAAGTCAGGCCTTGTCAATGTAGCATAAATCAAGCTACCAACCAAACTTTGATAGAGTTTCATATCTCTGAACTCTTCTCCTCCAAACCTAGACAATTTATGGTTCACTTCCAAAGGTGTAGGTGCAACCCTGCAATCTTCCATTTTAAATTTGGTTAGCAAATTTTTAAGATACCTTTCTTGGGTCACATATACTCCATGTTGAGTATAAGAAATCTCCATTCCCAAGAAGAATGATAGGTTCCCCAAATCACTGATTTTGAACTCTTTCTCCATCTGCTTCTTGATCATTTGTATCCCCTTATCATCTGTTCCTGTAAGTATTATGTCATCAACATAAATACACACATAAATGAATCCATTTTCACTTGCTTTGACTAGCAAGCTATTATCTGCCTTTGATGCTTGAAATCCAAGATCATTCAAGAATTTTACAAGCCTATAATTCCAAGCCCTTGGGGCTTGCTTCAACCCATACAAAGCTCTTTTGAGCTTACATACATAATTTGGACTCACTTGATCTTTGAACCCATCTGGTTGTTCCATGTAAACTTCATCTGAAATGTAACCATTCAAGAAAGCATTTTTAACATCTAATTGAGACAACTTCCAACCTTTACAAGCAGCAATTGCAATGAGTGTCCTGATGGTTGTCATCTTTGCCACAGGGACTATAAGTCTCATCATAGTCCACTCCATATGTCTGTGCATATCCTTTCACAACAAGTCTAGCTTTGTACCTAGACACACTTCCATCTGCAAATCTCTTTGTTTTGTAAACCCACTTACATCCAATGATCTTTTGACTATTAGGTTTAGGAACCAAATCCCATGTTTGATTCTCTATCAATGCATCATACTCCTCTTGCATAGCATCTTCCCAATTCTTCTTCCCTTTGGCTTCTTCATATGTAGAAGGATCTTCATCTGCTTTTACCAAATAAGCATAATCTTTAGTAGTCAAGAATGAAGTGTCATAGCTATACCTTGTAGGTTGCCATTTGTGCCTAGATGATCTCCTAACTTCTGCACTTCTTGAGGTCTCTGGTTCATCACATTCTGGATCAAACCTTGGCCTCTCTTCAACTTCAATCTGCACTTCATTACTCTCACTTTCATCAAGTAATTGAATCTTTGCTTTACCTTTCCTTTGTTCCACTATTTCTTCATCATCTGCATGTACATTATATTTACCTGCATACCAAGTACCTTGCTCATCAAATGTAACATCCTTGGATACAATAAATTGCTTTGTGGATGGACTCCACAACCTGTATCCCATTTGCTTATCATCATAACCAATGAATACATACTTCTCTGCCTTAGGCTCCAACTTATGCCTCAATTGAGATGGCACATATGCATATGCCAAGCATCCAAATATTCTGCAATGATCCAAGGTAGGTTTCTTACCCCACCAAGCTTCATTTGGTGTCATACCCTGCAAAGCTTTACAAGGCAATCTATTAACCAAATATGTAGCTGTATTAACAGCCTCAGCCCACAAATAATTTGGGCAATTCTTCTCTTTCATCATAGACCTTGCAAATTCAACAAGTGTCCTGTTTCTTCTTTCTGCTACCCCATTTTGTTGAGGAGAATACCTGCAAGTGACTTCTCTCTTTATACCTGCATTCCACAAATAATCATTGAACTCATTTGAAAAATACTCTCCCCCTCCATCTGACCTTAGTCTCTTCAATTTTTGACATGTAATCCTTTCTGCATATGCATGATAGTGTATGTATTAAACACTTCTGACTTTTCCTTAATCACATAAATTGTGATCCACCTGGTAGCATCATCAACATATATGACATAATATCTTGAACCATTTATACTAAAGTCCTTTGAAGGACCCCACACATCTGTATGCACCAATTCAAGTCTTTCTGAATACATAAACCCATGCTTGGAATAGGATTGCTTATGAGCCTTACCTAATTGACATGCCTCACATCTGTATGTCATGTGTTGACCTGCAATGTTAGGCATTCCAAGCACTGAATCATTGTTAATCATTTCTTTGATACCTCTTTCATTAAAGTGTCCAAGTCTTTTGTGCCAAAGATCCAATTCTGACACCTTCTGCTCTCCATATGTGAACATAGCATGTCCAACATTTCCTTGTACCTTCAATGTGAAGAGCCTTCCTTCTTTCTTTCCTGCAATAACTTGTTTATACCCTTGACTAGGGTCTTCCACATAAACTCCATCATTGGTAAACCTTACCTCATAACCTTTTTCCACAATTTGACCTACACTGATCAAATTCTTTGGAATTGTGGGAACATAAAGTACCTTACTCAGAAGAGTGCTCCCATCCTTAGCTTTGACTGAACCAATTGACTTTACCTTATGCTTTGTATTATCACCTGTCTGAACTGTATGATTAATTGCATTATGATCTAGGTCAGTCATCAAAGCAATATTTCCACTTAAATGATTACTACATCCTGAATCAATATAGAACACTCTCATGTCCTCATGTGAGGTTTCACATGTATTCATAATGAGAGTCGGATCCTCCTTTTGATCTGATGCATAGTTGTAGTAGGTGTTATTATAGGATTGATTTTGGAAGTTTCTTCCACCACCTCTTCCAAAAGAATTCCTACCACCTCTACCTCTGAAATTTCCTCTCTGAAATCTACCTCCTCTTCCTCTTTGATTAAAGTTCTGATAATTACCATTGTTTTGATTATTATGCCAACAATCATGAGATAGATGATTAGTCTTACCACATATCCAACAAGCTCTTGCATTCTCTTTGTTGTTTCTGCCTCTTCCTCTACTTCTGCCATTTCCTCTTCCTCTTATGAAATTTGCTTGGTTTGATGTACCTTCTTCTTCACCTGATTGTTGCTTCCCTTTGTTGGCTTTCTTCTTGTCTTTAGAATACATTGCATGACCTACACTCTTATCAACATCTCCTTTGACATCATTCTCAAAAGTTAGCATATGACCTAACAATTGATTCAAATCAGGAGTAAAATGATCTAATGAAAGTTCTGTAGATAAAATGAAAGGCTTCCATTTCTCATCTCCTCTTAGCCCTGTGAGTATTTGTCTTACCAATTTGTCTTCTTCAATATCTTCATCAACTGCACCTAAAGAATCTGCAATGTCCTTCATCTTTGTCACATAATCAGAAATTGATTGTGAGGCCTTCTTCTTGAAGGTAGTAAACTCTGCCCATAGTGAAGCCTTCCTTGATTTGGTTGTATTTTGGAAATGCTCTTCCAAAGCATTCCAAATGTCACAAGCACTCTCAAGTCCTCTAATGTGAGGAAGCAAATAGTCATTGACTGCCATGTAGATGATGCTTCTTGCTTGAGCATCCTTCTTCATCCAATTCTTCAAATCTGCAAGTTCCTCCCTAGTTGGAACACTAGGATCTCTGAATTCTGGCTTTTCTTCATCTCCTGTAATGTATCCTATCAGATCTTTGCTCATAAGGTGAGCTTCCATCCTCATAGACCATGCAGGATAGTTCTCTCTATCCAACTTTTCAATTTGGAGACTATCTCCCATCTTAACTTCACCTGTAGCTTCAAATCTTTAACCTTTACAGATAATAAATGTACCTTTACTTCGAATGTTGCTCCTTCTGATCCTTTTGATGCTCTTTGTATGTCTTCCTTCAAGTTTTCTTCAACCTTTACCCTTCTGCACCTTCAAGATGTAAAGATTTGTACTTCTGCAATAGTCGGAGTCTTCTTCACTTCAATTTTGACACAACCTGCTCTGATACCACTGATGGAGAGTGTTAATCTCCAAAAGAACAAGTTGACCTTGAATTTAGATCACCTCTATATCAAGATCAACTTTAGACTCCACCTAATTTAGAGAATCTTCACCAAATTATCAGAAAATTGATTATTCTGAAAATTTCAGTTTCTTCAGAAAAGTCTGCTGCAGATTAGTCACTCATTGACTAATCAATCGTGTAAAGTTTTTGATAAAACTTTGCACAACACTTCGCCTTAAGGTTGCGCAACTTTGCCAAGTTAAATCTCTCAAAAAGATTAAGTACACACTGAGAAATGTGTGAAACACTTTACCTATGTCTGAAAGTGCTTCTCTGCAATGGCGACTTTGACACCTGCAACTTCTTAGCACTGGTTCTCCCAACTCTGAACCCGTTTGATCAAGATCTTCTAGCCATAGATAGCTTACCTTCCAACTTAGATTTTGAGCCCTCACTTGTGTAAAACTTTACACTATGGACTGAGCA